>APFE030062248.1:2497-78764 GCA_000404065.3 Pinus taeda | reverse complement strand
GAAGGACTCATCTCATTTATGGCATTGGCGCCAGGCAGTGACTTGATGGTACAACAGTGGAAGCATGACTAACTTCCCCTTCATTCCCCCAGTAATCATTCACTAACATCCCCTTGAGGACCTTGGGATCTACCCAACAAGTCCTGCTTTCAGCTCATTTGTGTGGAATTTCAAGTTAAGTTTTGACTTTCCTCAATGAAAAGAAGCCACATTTCTTGTGTAAAATTTATCTTTACACAATCTATCATTTCCCTTACATTTTCACTCCACCAAGTCATACTAACTCCTAACTTTATTATTTAGCTCCCTATCTATCTCCCCTTCCCCTACTAAAACTATGTTAAACAACTCCCCTACATACTTATCCCCTCCCCGTGGTTGAAAAATAGCCATATAGTATCGCTTGGGAATTACTAAGTTTGCCTGAAATTTAGTAAGAACCATCCTTTGTCTTAAAGAGCCATCTTTCAACACCTTTGGACTCCATCCATGGCATAAATACCTCTCTCTGGTCTCATATTTCCCCTTTTCCCTTCATAAAAACCCACTTTTCTAAAGTCCCCCCCCCCGCTGAATTAAATAAATCAATAAAACGGGGCGTGGGCCCCATCCCTATCCTTCCCCCGCCTTACCAGTCCCATTAGCCGTTCGATTGCCCACGCCCTAAGATCTATGGTGGGTGGGCCTTTTCCTGCCCCGATGTGTCGAGGGTTAGCGTCTGGGAGATGGGCGGTTTTCCCGTCGTACTCCCGCCACGTGTCACCCTCCCGACTGTGGCGAAGCCCCCTCCTCTGAAACCGCTTTTTCCCAAAAGCGGTGTGCCCGAAACCGCATACCGCTTCCCCCTGCGTGACATAAGCACCACGTCACCGCACCGCTCCCCCCTGTGTGATGTAAGCAACACGTCACCCTGCCACGTCACCATGCTGATGTCATCCGCCGTACTAGGTCCCACTGCCGACATCATGGTGACATCACCCGTCGTACCGCTGACGTCATGCTGTCGTCATCCGCCGAAATAAAAGCGCACAAAGGTGAATCTGATGCTTAGGAGGCCCAGAATCAAAATCTGAGGCATTTTCGATGCGCGATTAGTGCTTAGCGCTAATCGCGAATCACTAAGGGAAATAGGCCAAAATGGACTCCATGCCCAATGGTTTGAACTTCTTACACTTTGCATGCCAAATCTGTTTGATTAGATCAACCATCCCACTAAACCAAATCAAAACCCACGTGCATCATATATAGCCTAAAATCATCCCTTAAACAAAGTTAAATCCTAAAGAGAGAGCCCTCTCTGACTGTTGGTAGGCTAGGACCTGCAGTCCAAAGCTTAGTTTGTGGTTACCTCAGCCGTATTCCCTTAGGAGTCAAAGGGAACAACCTGAGTGATAATAGGGGGAAGTATCAAGCTCCTTATGGTCAAAATATGTCACTTTGGGGGAAAACCATATGAGCAAAGGATGTAATCCATAAGTTTGGCCTTATCAAAGGCCTTCCATGCCTTTCAACCGATAATTACCATTTTTAGCAACGTTGGAACTGTCGAATGTGTCGAGGATCACTAAGGATTGAATACTTTGTCCGTTTACGTCTTTTGTAGCTAACCTTCATGAGTGTTGCCACCAAGTAGTATATCGAGTTTCCTTGAGGTGCCTATCAAGATTCCAACTCTTTGGCAATGGCCTTCCTTACTCACTTCCAATTACCTGTTTGTTATGAAACTGGTACCAAATTTCTTACATACAGGATACTGCTACCAACATCCTTGATCACATCCATGAATGGAGACATCGGAATCCCCTCATAAAGTTTGAAATACGTGATGAATTGTTAACTGAATGGTTTACCAAATAATTCAACAACAAAATTTTTGTAGACATAGAAATGGGAGATTGTGTTACTGAAGATCAAGCCATTGCCCATGCGCAATATTTGTATTTGGTATATTCCCAATCTGGCATATTATATGACCTCTTGCTTAATGCTTTGAGACCATCCACAGATTTAGCATCTTAGAAATCTCTGGACATACCACCTTTCAATGATATTATTGGATCAGTGTCTCAAACTTCCAATAAAGTTTCTTCGAAACAAGAAAATGTTCTAAATACTTCATCTAATCCTCCTTTGAAGCCTTCTTCTAATCTTGGTCAAACCTCTAAGGTTAATGTCGTTCAATCTACTATGGCAGACAAAGGCTCCAAAGGTAAAAGGAAGGGTAAAGGAAAAGGAAATTTTGATACACCAAAACAGAATCCTCCAAAATCATTTGTTGATGATGCCTCCAAATGTAAGCCTAAATATCCTTGCCTCATTTGTGAAGAATGTCACTATACTAAGGATTGTCCCCGTTGTGTAGAAGTTAGCCGATTATTTAAATGTACTCAAGGGGCACCAACTATACTAAAGGAACCTTTTCCATCACATCAAGCCCAATTGGTAGAACAACCACAATCTTCTTCCTCTTCAGGTTCTAAGTTTTATGAGTGGGACAATGCCTATCTCTATTGCCAACTAGTCAAAAGATTATCAAATTCCTTAAAATAAGATGATGGAGAAAGAAGCCACTAGTACACCTTCTACTTCTACTCCACATATTTTCGGTCCTCTTCACATTGAGAGACCCAATAATGAATTCGTTATCCAACCACCTCTCAAAGGTGTTCTGCAGAAATAATCTTAAAATCCAAATGTGTGAGCTGCCTAGCATTACAATGTTATAAGACTTGGCTCAAGTACCTTCAACAATGTTTAGCTTGGAAGTTATCCAAACTTTTCCAATGTAGTGGAAAGCATTACTATATAATATAGGAGGGATCAACCCTACATATTCGAATATAATCACTTTTGACTTAAAAAATCATGTTCCTCATGTTCCAAATTGTGTTTTTGGTTCAAGTAATTACTAAAAGGAATACGATTCATTTATTATGATTGATGAGGGTGCCTCCACATGCATCATGTGTTTTTTATGTTGGAAATCCATCAGGCCTCCACCGCTCAACCAATCTCCCAACACCTTAGAAGCCTTTGATGGCAGAGGATCTCATCCTTATGGTATTCTCATATTTTTTCCCATCACATTGGAAGGGAAAACTATCAAAATGGAAGTAGAAGTTGTAGATGGGAATTTGAATTATAATCTTCTGATTGGATGAACATTGACTCATGCGATGTTTTGTGTGGTTTCTTCTTTGTTATGTGTACTCCATTTGCCTCATGAAGGAAAATTGTTACCATTGACCAATTGGCCTTTTTCTATTCTAGTTCTTCGAATGGCAGCATGCCATATGTGTGAAATACCTACATTCCTTATCAGAGCATGGGGGAAGGTCCTTTTAAAGATTCTACTCTTATGGTAACTTTTTCCCTCATGCCTCCTCATGTCTCTTATATCAACATAATCTCTACTATTTACAATCCTTGGATCGTTCCATCTCCTGATCAGGTTGATTCTTCATTGATGTTATGACGGCCAACCCTATAGAACAAGATTACCAAGTAGTTGTTTTGGCTTCAGCATCTACTTCTCAAAGTCATACTACTCTTAGTATGCACCTAGATGCATATTGACAGTGTCCTTCGGTTGGTTCTTGGGATTATCTAGATCCTTTGAAGGAGACATTTCCTACTGATGAGAGTATCACTGAGGTTATGGCTCTTAAGGAAACGCCCTAGAATGATGTTCATCATCATTCCTCATTTCTTCCTAGTCTTGGAGAGATTTCATCATGTCTAGATACCTTTGTTTCCCATATACTCACCCATCCACTTCAATCACCCATCTTGGTGCATGAAGTTTTGTCTGAAGGAAACATGGGGAATATAACTACTACCATGCCTATTGAAATTTATGTTAAACTAGGAATTATCGAGAACATTCATGTAGGGGTTTCTTGTTCTCATAATTATGAGATCAAGATTTACACTACCCTTTTAAGGAATTTTGTGACGTCTTTTCCTGGTCATATAACGAAATGCCTGGCATAGATCCGATTATAATTGTGGATGAAAGTCCTACTTATCTAGATGTGAAGCCTATTCATTAACGACTTCATTCAGTGCAGCCTAGAAACAAAACCGCTATTAAGGGAGAGGTTAAAAAACTTATAAAGGCTAGTTTCATCTACACCATTTCATTAATAGATTGGGTTTCTAACTTTGTCCTGGTAACTAAGAAACAAGGGACTATCCATGTTTGTGTTGATTATCGTGATATCAATAGGGTGTATCCCAAAGACAATTATCCAACTCCTTTTATCGATCAAATCATTGATGAATGTGCCATGAGTGAGATTTTTTATTTTATGGACATTTTGTTTTGGCTACAACTAGATCAACATTCTTCCCACTCATCAACATAAAACTACTTTTATCTATCCATTGGGGACCTTTGCATATAAGAAACACCCTTTCAATCTGAAAGATGATGGTGCTACATTCCAACAAGTGATCTATTATGATTTTCATGACATCAAGCACATTGTTCAACCATATCTTGATGACTTACCAACCCATTCTATTAAATTTCAAGATCATCCTAACCACCTACGAGCGATTTTTCTTCATTGCAAACATTACAATATCTACTTGAATCCGCATAAGTGTGTCTTCTACATTGCATTTGGTTTTCTCCTAGGGTTTGTAGTATCAAAGGAAGGCATCTAGATTGATCCCCTCAAAGTTGAGACCATTGTAAACTTACCCCCTCCGCCATCCCTGCATTAGTTGTAGAGTTTGTAAGGGAAAGCTAATTTCCTTCGTTGTTTTGTACCTAACTACATTGAGCTTTTCAATGGATTTACTTGTCTACTAAAAAAAGGGGATCCCATTTATTTGGGATGAAATCAAGGATCCTTCGATACATTAAAGAACACTCTCATTAGTTCTCCTTTGCTACATCCCTCCGACTAACACGGTGATTACTTGTTGTACTTGGTCGCGGCCAATAGTACTATTTCCATGGCACTAGTGCAAGATGATAATGATGGAAATGAACACATGATCTACTACTTAAGCCAAAATCTTATTGATTTCGAGACTTGGTATGCCCATATCAAGAAGCTTGCGTTAGCTTTCGTTCACATTGTTCAGTGCTTTCATTGCTATATTCTTTTATGATAAACCACTATGATCTTTGATTGTAACTCCATGACCTACATTCTGACACATCAACTGTTGGGGTCCAAATACACTAAGTGGATTGTTATCCTTGAGTTTTCTACATCGAAATCAAATAAATCATTTGTTTTTGTTCAATTGATTTGTGACCTTCCCACTGCAACCACATCTACTGAGTACATTCCTGATGAGACTCTCTTTCTCATCAGCACTCTTGACCCATGGTATGGGGATATTATTGTCTATCTCCAAACCCAAAATTTTCCATCAGAGTTATCTAATTTTGAACGTCATTGCATTCGACATTAGTATCAACCCTATCGAACCATTGGCAATCATTTGTACCATGTTGGTGTTGATTCTAGCCTTCATCGATGTTTGACCCTTGAAGAAGTTGAGAGAGTTCTCAATGATTTCCACTTTGGGGCTTGTGGTAGTCACATTTCTAGGTATGCTTCTGCTCCAAAAAATCCTTTGTGCTAGTTATTTCTATCCATCCATTTTTAAATATTTCATCTTAGCAGTCCAAAAATTTCATGCTTGCCATATTTACAACCCTAAACAGCACACCCCACCCACACCCGTCTATGTTGTTATTATTGTCAGCCCCTTTTCTAAATGGGGGATTGATTTCATGACATGTACCCCTAGCTTGGCTTAGGGGCATGGTTATATCATCATTGTCACTGATAATTTTACTAAATGGGCCATGGTGATGCCCACACGTGAAGTTGACAAGACAATTGTCGCTCAATTTCTGTTTAACCATATCATAGCATAATTTGGTGTCCTCAAGCCATCATTACTGATCATGGATCTCATTTGTGAAACCACATGATGGCAGAGAATATTCCTCGATTAGGTTTGTGTCACAACAACTCAACCCAATATTATCCACAAGTCAATGGCCACGTTAAGACAATCAACAAAGTCCTAGTTACTATGCTTCAACGTACCATTGGGATGCATAAATCGAATTGGCATATTGTGTTACTTTTGGCTCTTTGGGCTTACTATACTATGACTAAGACTGCCACTGGATTCACACCCTTTCAGTTGATGTATGGTTTGGAGGAAACTCTTCTGATTGGGTGTGAAATTCCTTCATTGAAAATAGTCATCAAATTACTCCTAGATACCTCACCTAAAGAGGAACGTTTAATTTACCATGAAAGGCTCGATGAAACTCATCGCCTCACAACGTCAGTAATTGAAGCCCAAAAAAAACCAGTCAAGGCTCAATACAATAAAATTGTTTCTCCTCTTTTTTTTGCTAAAGGTGACTTGGTCAAGCCAATGGAAAATTGGGAGCTGGGAAATTTGAACCAATGTCGCATGGGCCTTACATTGTCAAGCAAGTTCTATAGAAAGGTGCCTACAAGTTCGTGGATTATGAAGGAAATTATTTGGTTTAGCCCTGAAATAGGCTTGATTTGAAAAAGTATTATGCATGATCATCTGTGTAAATGTTGCCATTATGATAAAGGTGTTGTCCTTGATGGCAACTCACTCAGATGAAATATCACATTACAACAAGTTAACAACAAAGAATTGCATATCAGACTACACAGAATGAAGAAAGAGAGGTATACGCAGGTTCATCTTGACCAAGCTATGTATAAATGTAGGTTCACTATATACAAGTTACGTATACATACACATGCACTTTCACAGAACCAAAAGTGTGTATATGTTGGAAAAATAAGCTTTTGGTCCGTGGTATTTGGTCCAACGTATTTTGACCCATGGTTTTGGTCCATGGTATTTGGTCCAAGGTACTGACCCTAGGTATTTGGTCCAAGGTATTGGTCTTAAGTGGTTTTGTTCCATGGTATTGAGAAAGGCCTAAAACTATAAAAGGAGGAGAAGATCATTAGGCCATAGTGTGCAAGTATCGAATATCTGATGAAGTGTGAGATCTAGTATGAAGGTTATTGGGTTATGGTGCAATGTTGGACCTGAACCAAGGATGAAACTTAGCGGATGATGAGGGATCAAATCTAATGATGGAACCAGATCTTAAGGCATAAAATGAACTATCATTATGTGTTTTTGCTCATGTATATTTTAGATATGAATACTGACGCATATATTATTCTATAAATGTTATGATCTGGGTATAATTGAAGTCTTGTATAGTTGTAAAATTATGAATTAACATTTACAGATGTATACGCTTCTTGGCTTGGCTTTGACAAAAGTGCGTACACATGCTCGTTAGACACAGGGAAGTAGTGTATACCTTGCGAAGAATGTTTCAGTTGTTTTGTTTGCTATTACAGAGATCTGTGTTCTATTCTGGTGACTGTATTTTGGTGACAATTTTCTGAATGATCAAATTCAAGAGTTTCAGTGATTGGTTTATGTAATTGATAATTGTATTGCAACTATGATGTCGTTGATGGGTCCAATATGAAAATTGGATGAAACGTGGCCTTCAGATTATGGTTTTGTGTTCCAGGAGTATCCAGTTTGAAAATTTATGAAACGTGGTCCCTGGAAAAAGAGTGGAGTTTCTTGTAGGGTTTCACCTACGTACTAGTAAACATATTGGCTAGTACAAGAGGTAGGGGGTTGTCCCTCCCTTCCTGTAGTAGCTAGAAAATGAGAGAAGGTTGCAGCCTTCTGCAGGTAGAAGCCTGCGTACTAGTATAAGTCTGTACCAGTACAAAATTGTAAACAGATTTTTCTTATTATTAAAAGAAGACAGAGACGACAACAGCAAGTGGTTTTTACCCACATTGGGTTTCCACCTTATATCTTGGTGTTCATGTGTGAAGCTTATGTGTAATAATTTATTCTACTTTTACTACACTTTCTAATTAATATCTGACATAGTGGTTAAAGTTCAATGCATGATAAATTGGGTAAATCAAAATTTATCTACATATAGCTAGTTTCTTTAATGACTGTCATGTGTACACGCTAGTTCACTTAGCTAAAGTAGCATATACAAATCTACTTATGGAAATGAAATATTATTGATTTAAAAATATTGATTCACCCCCCTCTCAGTATTATTTTCAACAATTGGTATCAGAGAAAGTCCTTCAGAATAAGCTTGATCACTTGAAGGAAGATCCATCATCATGCATAATCAAGAAAGCAGGGGATCCATCAAACCGCCAATCTTTGATGGCAACAAATTTGTTTATTGGAAGATAAGAACCATAGCCTATCTTCAATCACTTGGAACAAATGTTTGGGAAATTGTGGAAGGAGGATATATATGTCCATCAACAATTCCTACAGATACAGTAGGTAAAAAGAAAAATGAAACCAATATCAAGGCTGTCAATACATTATTGGGAAGTTTTTCACAATCAGAGTTTGTCAAAGTTATGCAGCACAAATCAACCAAAGAAATATGGGACAAAATCATTCTAAGGTATGAAGGAGACTCTCAGGTAAAACGGGCTAAACTGCAAACTCTCAGAATTCAATATGAAACTGTTAAGATGCAAAATGTTGAAAGTATAGCTAGTTACTTCTTACGTATAGATGAGGTTGTTAATTGCATGAAGAATTTGGGTGAAGAGATAAAGGAAGTTACCTTAGTTGAGAAATTTTTAATATCCTTGTCTGCTAAATTTGAATCAAAAGTATCTACCATAGAAGAAAAACAATATCTACAGACTATTACTATGACACAACTTCACGGAATCTTAACTGCCTTTGATATGAGAAAAGGAGGCCCATAAAGGAAGTTACCTTAGTTGAGAAATTTTTAATATCCTTCTCTGCTAAATTTGAACCAAAAGTATCTACCATAGAAGAAAAACAATATCTACAGACTATTACTATGACACAACTTCACGAAATCTTAACTGCCTTTGATATGAGAAAAGGAGGCCCATAAAATATGAGAGAAGCCACATTTAAAGCTTCAACAAAAGGAAAATAAGAACTCAATGAATCAGTACATATTTCAGAAGAAGAAGATGAAGTAAACTTTGTCAAGAAGCTTCAACAGGGTTCCAGAAGATTTAGAGTTAAACTACCTTTCAAATGTTTTGCCTACGGTAGAGTTGGTCATTATGCTACCAAATGTACTCATAAAGATAAATATAATAAAGGGTAGGAATGTGAAAAATGGAATAGAAAACAAAGTGTAAGAGAAAAGAGTTAATATACTCATGAAGATAGCGATGGTTTATCAAATAGTGATGAAGATGAAAATAGTAATGACTATAGACTTCTAATGGCTTATGAATATGATATTTTTTTGGATTCTTTAGGAGAAGACGACCCTCATGAAGAAATCTCTAAACTAAAAATCTATTTAGTAGAAGAGAATATGATTATAGATATCTTGACATATCAACATGCTGAAAGAGAAAACATAATGAAAAACTAGAATGTGAAATTGTGGTCTAAGAAAGGATCTTGAGAAAACAGAATCTCTCTTGCTAAAGGATCAGAAACCTTAAATGAAATTATCAAAGTGTAGGTCTTGGATATACTAAAGAATTATCTCAATCACAGAAGTTGTCAACCTCCACTAAAAGCTATCTTGATGCAGCAAAGAACAATGAACATTATGACAATCGTCAGCAAAGGCATAAAGCAGATCACCAGGTAAATCAAGCTCAATTTGCTTCAAGGATGAATAGAAGTCACAACCAAACTCAGGTAAATTATACTCAATTTTCTTCAAAGATGAATATAAACTACAATCACCAGGTCAATAGATCCGATAATCCCGAGAACTTCTTTAATGGTTAATGTTTCTCATGTCATAATTTTGGACACAAAGCTTCTCAATGTGTTGCTTACAAAACCATCATGACTAGAGAAGCATGAAATCAAAGGAATGTGACAGGGATCAAGAAAAGTTCCTATAATAACTTTTCTATTCTTGAAAATGAAATAGAATACTCAATCTCTAACAAATTTGACCATGAAGAATCTGAATGCAGGAGTAAATTTTGGCAAATATCTCAAAAGGAGCAAACTCCACTGAATCCAAAAATATGGAGAAAGAAAGAACTACAAAGAGAAATATGTGGTATATCCTTGTATGCCGAAGGACAAGAAAACCAATGGTACATCGATGGTGGATGCTCAAAACACATGACAGGTGACAAAGAAAAACTTCACTCATATAATGCCTTAGAAAATGAAAAGAATGTCTCATTTGGAAACAACACTCATGTTATCATAAAAGTTAAAGGCTCTGTTTTCTTGAAATAAAAAGTTAAAGATGGGAATGTTATGTATGTTGATCGTCTAAATCATAACCTGTTGAGTGTCAGTCAAATGTGTGATCAAGGAAATAAAGTGGTGTTTTGATCAAACAGATGTGTTGTTTGTGATCTTGATACAGGAGAAACGATGATCAAAGGTACAAGAACTCCAAACAACTTATACATACTCAAGGGAGGACAACAATAGTTCTATCTAAGAAAAAACGATGAAAACTAGCTATGGTATATAAGATTGGGACATCTAAGCTTTTCTCAAATAACAAAAGCATGTAGATTCTAGGTTGTTTTTGATCTTCCAGATATAAACATTCCCTAAAATACAATATGCAAACCATGTCAATTTGCTAAGAAAACAAAATCTGACCTCATTGGGAAAGAAGGGTCAGCTAGTAGACCTCTTGAACTTGTTCATACTGATTTATGTGGACCATCAAGCAAAAAGTCACCTTGTGGAGAAGAATACTTTATATTGTTCATTGATGATTTTTCCAGAATGTGTTGGATAGGTCTTCTAAAGCATAAATATGAAGCATTGAAAAGTTCAAAGCCTTCAAAGCTTTGGTTGAAAATGAATCAGATTGCAAAATCAAATGCCTCAAATTTGATCGAGGAGGGGAATTTACCTCGGATGTTCTTTGACTTTTATGAACAACAGGGAATAAAAAGTCAGTTCTCCACCACAAGGACTCCTCAGCAAAATGGAATGGTAGAAAGAATGAACATAATTCTTCAACAAATGGCTCGAGCTATGCTAGATGAATCTAGATCTCCTGCAACCTTCTGGAGTGAAGTTGCATTCGCCACTGTCACTATTCTCAACCAAACAAATGTTCGGCTAAACAACACTCAAACTCCACATGAACTTTGGTATGGTAAGGATCATGCTGTAAAATGCTTTAATGTTTTTGGAAGAAAATGTTACATCAAAAGGACCCATGAAAAGCTTGGTAAGTTTGAACCTAGAGCAGATGAAGGTATTCTTCTTGGTTACTCTTACTGAAGTAAAGGATATAAGTGTTATAATAAAATACTTGGGAAAATTATTGAAAGTATTGATGTTGTGGTTGATGAAGCATGCAAAAATCTAAAACAGATAAAATCCGAAGATTATGACAATGAATAAGATGAGGATTATTTCCTCACATCAAATCAAACTGATTCCGAAGAAGAAACCAATGAAGCACTAGAAGAAGAGATAATAGTAGAAGAAAAGACTCCATCCAAGTATATTCAGAAAATTCATCAAGAAACTCAAATTTTAGGGGAAAAAGAGGCAGGCATGCAGACAAGAAGAACTATTACAGAAGCCTCTGTTAGCATTATGATGTGTGTGTTATACTTAATGGAAAAGCACTTGTAGCATAACAACTCACCTGTATATGTTAACTAGATGAATCTACAGAAGAGATATCAGATGTGACAGAATGAATGACAGTAGTGTTTACAGATGTGACGAAATGTAGGGCAGCTTCAAGGAATCAGTTCAGAAGGAAACTCACTCAGATGAAAGTATAGTAGGTAAACATCAAAGAATTATAGATCGGTCCTCACAAAATGAAGAAAGAGAGGTATACACCGGTTCACCATTGACCAAGCTGCATATACACGCAAGTTCACTGTGTACAAGTCGCGTATACATACACAGGCACTTTCACAGAAGGGAAAGCACACGCAAAGTATTTGTCCCATGGTATTTTTATCCATGATATTGGTCCAAGGTATCTAGTATGAGGTATTGACCCCAGGTATTTGGTCCAAGGTATTGGTCCAAAGTGGTTTTGGTCCATGGTATTGAGAAAGGCCCAAGACTATAAAACGAGAAGAAGATCATTAGGCCAGGGAGGGAAAGTATCAAATATCTAATGAAGTGTGAGATCTAATATGTAGGTTATTGGCTTATGGTGTTGTGCTTGATCTGAACCAAGGACGAACCTTAGCGTTTGATGAAGGGTAAGATCTAATGATGTATCAAGATCTTAAGGCTTGAAGTGAATTATCTTTATGTGGTTTGATCATGTATCTAAATAACTAATGCATCTTGTAGTCTGTAAATATGATGATCTAGGTATGACTAAAGTCTAGAATAGTTGAAATGTTTAAATCATCATTTACAGATCTGTACACAAGTTCACGTTAGAAAAGACACGTATACATGTTGGTTCTACATATCCAAGTAGCGTATACATCATAAATTTGATTTGCAGATCTGTACACTGGTTTGCTTCAAGGAAGGCATGTATGCACGTAGGTTCAATGCGTGGAAGTAGCATATACCTTATAAAATATGTTTTAGTTGCTTCTGTTTTTGCAGTGTTCTAGGTTTTGGCTTGGGTTCTAGTGACTGTATTTTGGTGATAGCATTCTGAATAATCAGATTAATGGGTTGTCAAAGTGGTTGATCGATTTGTTTATGGTTGGTTCAAAAGGAGATTGGTTGATGCAGATATATTTGATGATCAAATGATGTTGTTGATGGATCCAGTCTAAAAATTTATGAAACGTGGTCTCTGGAAGAAAAAAGAAGGTTGTAGCCTTCTCTAGGCTGGCACTTACATACTAGTAAACCTATCAACTAGTACAAGAGCTAGGGGGTTGTAGCTCCCTTCCAGTAGAAGTTGGAGAATGAGAGAAGGTTGTAGCCTTCTACAGGTAGAAGCCTGTGTACTGATATAAAACTGCACCAGTAGAAAAATTGTAAATAGAATTCTCTTATTATTAAAATAATACAGAAACGATTGTAGTAGGTGGTTTTCACCCACATTGGGTTTCCACCTTATATCTTGGTGTTCATGTGTGTTATTTATGTGTGATGCTTTATTCTGTTTTACTGCACTATCTAAATATATTGGTTAAAGTTCAATGCATGATAATTTGGGTAAATCAAAATATCTCTGCATATATGCTAGTTGCATTAAGTACAGGTGTGTATACATGCTAGTTCACTAAGTTGAAGTAGCATATACAAATCAGTTTTGAAAATTAAATTATTGATCTAATAATATTGATTCAGCACCGCTCTCAGTATTATTTCCAACAATTGATATCAGAGCAAGTCTTCAGAAGAAGCTTGATCGCTTGAAGGACGATCCACCATCATGAGTAATCAAGAAAGCAGGGGATCCATCAGACCGTAAATATTTGATGGGAGAAACTTTGTTTATTGGAAGGTAAGAACCACAAGCTATCTTCAATCTCTTGGAATAGATGTCTAGGAAATCGTGGAAGGAAGATATACATTTCCATCAGCAATTCCTACGGATACAACAAGTAAAAAGCAATATGAAACCAATAACAAGGTTGTCAATAAATCACTAGGAAGTTTGTCACAATCAAAGTTTGTCAAAGTTATGCAGCTGAAATCAACCAAAGAAATATGGCACAAAATTTTTCTAAGCTATGAAGGAGACTCTTAGGTAAAACGTGCTAAACTACAAACTCTCAGAATTCAATATGGAACTCTCAAGATGCGCAATGATGAAAGTATAGCTAGTTACTTCTTACGTATAGATGAGATTGTTAATTGCATGAAGAATCTGGGTGAAGAGATAAAGGAAGTTACCTTAGTTGAAAAAAATTTAAGATCCTTATCTGCTAAATTTGAATCAAAAGTATCTGCCATAAAAGAAAAGTAAGATCTATAGACTATTACTATGACACAACTTCACGGAATCTTAATTTCCTTTGAGATGAGAAAAGGAGGTCCATCAGATATGAGAGAAGCCACATTTAAAGCTTCAGCAAAAGGAAAAGAAGAACTAAATGAATCAGGACATATTTCAGAAGATGAAGAGGAAGCAAACTTTGTCAAGAAGCTTCAACGGGGTTCCGAAAGATTCAGAGGTAAACTACCTTTCAAATTTTTTGCCTGTGGTAGAGTCAGCCATTATGCTGCCAAATGTCCTCATAACGATAAATATGATAAAGGAAATAAATCTACAAAATGGAATAGAAAACAAAGTATAAGTAAAAAGAGCTACAATACTCATGAAGATAGCGATGGTTTATCAAATAGTGATGAAGATGAAAATAGTAATGACTATAGACTTCTAATGGCTTATGAATATGATAATTTTTTGGATGCTTTAGATAAAGATGCTCTTTATGAAGAAATCTCTAAACTCAAAATTTTTTTAGAAGAAAAGAATATGATTATAGATACCTTGATATACCAACTTAATGAAAGAGAAAAACACAATGAAAAGCTAGAATGTGAAATTGTGGGTCTAAGAAAGGATCTTGAGAAAACAAAAGCTCTCAATCTTAGATTTGCTAAAGGATCAGAAACCTTAAATGAAATTATCAAAGTGCAGTGCTCTCCTCTAAGAAAGACAGTTCTTGGATATTCTGAAGAAACATCTCAATCACAGAAGCCCTCAACCTCCACTAAAAGCTATCTTGATGTAGCAAAGAGCAGTGAACAATTTGACAATCGTCAGCAAAGGCATAAAGCATATCACCAGGTAAATCAGGCTCAATTTACTTCAAGGATGAATAGAAGCCACAATCAACCTTAGGTAAATCGTACTCAATTTGCTTCAAAGATAAATATCAATAGAAACTACAATCAATGGGTCAGTAGATTCGATAATCACAGGAACTTCTTTAATGGTCAATGTTTCTCATGTCATAATTTTGGACACAAAGCTGCACAATGTGTTTCTTACAAAACTATCATGACTAGAGAAGTACGAAATCAAAGGAATGTGACAAGGATCAAGAAAAGTTCCTATAATAACTTTTTTCTTCTTGAAAATGAAATAGAATGCTCAACCTGTAACAACTTTGGCCATGAAGAATCTGAATGCAGGAGTGAATTTTGGAAAATAGCTCAAAGGTACCAAACTACATTAAATCCAAAAATATGGAGAAAGAAACAACTGCAAATAGAAAGATGTGGTATAGCCTTGTATGCAGAAGGACAAGAAAACCAGTTGTACATCGACAGTGGATGCTCAGAACACATGACAGGTGACAAAGAAAAACTACACTCATATAATGCCTTAGCAAATGAAAAGAGTGTCTCATTTGGAAACGACACTCGTACTGTCATAAAAGGTAAAGGCTTTGTTTTCTTGAAAGAAAATGTTAAAGCTAGGAATGTAATGCCTGTTGATGGCTTAAATCATAACCTCTTGAGTGTGAGTCAAATGTGTGATCAAGGAAATGAAGTAGTGTTTCGATCAAATGGATGTGTTTTTCATGAGCTTGATACAAAAGAAACCATGATCAAAGGGGCAAGAATTCCAAACAACCTATACATACTCAAGGGAGGAAAACAATAGTTCTATCTAAGAAAAAATGATGAAAACTAACTATGGCACAAAAGATTGGGACATCTAAGATTTTATCAAATAAGAAAATCATGTAGATTCTAGGTTGTTTGTGATCTTCCAGATATCAACATTCCTAAAAATACTATATGAAAATCTGTCAATTCGGTAAGAAAACTAGATCTCACTTCATCGAAAAGGAAGGGTCAGCTAGTAAGCCTCTTGAACTTGTTCATTCTGATTTATGTGGACCATCAAGAAAAAATTCACCTCGTGGAGAAGAATAATTTATATTATTCATTGATGATTTTTCCAAAATGTGTTGGATAGGTCTTCTAAAGCATAAATATGAATCATTTGAAAAGTTCAAAGCCTCAAAAGATTTGGTTGAAAATGAATCAGATCGCAAAATCAAATGCCTCAAATCTGATCGAGGAAGGGTATTTACCTCAGATGAATTCTTTGACTTTTGTGAACAACATGGAATAAAAATACAGTTCTCCACCATAAGGACTCCTCAACAAAATGGAGTGGTAGAAAGGATGAACATAACTATTCAACAAATGGATCATGCTATGCTAGATGAATCTGGAACTCGTGCAACCTTCTGGGGTGAAGCTGCATTCGAACTTTCGTATGGTAAGACTCCTACTGTAAAATACTTCAAAGTTTTTGAAAGCAAATGTTACATAGAAAGGACTAATGAAAAACTTGGCAAGTTTGAACCCAGAGTAGATGAAGGTATTCTTCTTGATTACTCTTCCCGAAGTCAAGGATATAAATGTTACAAGAAAAGACAGGAAAATTATTGAAAGTATTGATGTTATGGTTGATGAAGCATAAAAAAATCCAAAACAGATAAAAACTGAAGATTATGACAATGAAGAAGATGAGGATCATTTTCCCACATCAAATCACACTAATTCTGAAGAAGAAACCAATGAAGCATTAGAAGAAGAGATAACAATAGAAGAAAAGACTCCATCCAGGTATGTTCAGAAAAATCATCCAGAAACTCAAATTTTAGGGGAGAAAGGGGCAGGTGCGCAGACTAGAAGAACCTTTGTCAAAACTTCAAGCTATCTAGCATTACTATCTTCCAATGAACCTCAAAATGTAAATGAAGCATGCAAATATGAATGTTGGTTCAAGGCCATGAATGAAGAACTTGAGAAAATCGAAAAGAATAATACTTGGGACTTAGTTTCTAGACCTCATGATAAGAATATCATAGGAACTAAATGGATATTCAAAAACAAGATGAATGAAAATGGAGAAGTTATTAGAAACAAGGCCAGAATTATCTATAAAGGATATGCTCAAGAGGAAGGTATAGATTTCGAAGAAAATTTTGTACCTGTTGCTAGACTTGAAGCCATAAGAATGTTTCTTTCTCTTTCTAGTTTTCAGAAATTCAAAGTATACCAAATGGATGTAAAATCTGCCTTTCTTAATGGAGACTTAGAAGAAGAAGTCTGTATTGAACAACCAAAAGGATTCATTCTTGGAAATTATGCAACACTTGTATGAAAACTCAGAAAATCTCTCTATGGTCTAAAATGGGCTCCAAGGGCATGGTATTACCGTCTTGACAAATATCTCCACCAACGGGGTTTTTCAAAGGGGTCAGCGAATAGCAATCTATATACAATGATGGACACTGGTAAATTGCTAATAATTGTTGTGTATGTTGATGATATCACTTTTGGTAGCAATGAAGAATCCATGAGTCAGAATTTTGCTTCAGTAATGCAGCAAGAATTTGAAATGTTCTTTCTTGGTGAGCTTACCTATTTTCCTGGTCTACAAGTTCAACAAAATAAAGATGGTATTTTTCTCTCATAAACCAAATATCTCAAACATATCCTAAAAAAGTACGGCATGGAAGATTCTAAACCAGTATGTACTCAAATGGTAACAGGATGCAGTCTGAGCTCAAATGATGAATCAGTAGTAGTACATCAACCAACTTACAGGTCCATGATTGGTAGTCTGCTTTATCAAATAGGTACCCGACTAGACATCGTGCATGCAGTGGGAATAGTTGGAAGATTCCAAGCAAATACAAAGGAGTCACACCTTCATGTAGTCAAAAGAATTTTCAAATATCTTCAAGGAACACAAAAAATTGGCTTATGGTATCCTAGAGATACATATCTTACACTTCATGCATATACAGATGCAAATTGGGTAGGAAGTGTTGATGACAGAAAAAGCACTAGTGGTGGTGCATTTTATATATGTTCCAGGTTAATGTCTTGGTTTGGCAAGAAGTAAATTTCAATTGCATTATCTATTGTTGAAGTAGAATATGTGGCTGCTACATCTTACTACATACAAATACTTTGGATGATGCAAACCTTGCAAGACATTCAGATCACATGTACTCCACCCATCTCCATTCTATGTGATAATACAAGTGGCATCAATATTTCAAAGAATCTAGTAATGCACTCCAAGACCAAGCACATACCCATCAAATATCATTTCCTACGTCAACAACTGCTTGAACAAAAGGTCAAATTGGAGTATGTTCCCTCCAAAGAATAGGTTGCTAATATATTCACTAAACACTGCGCAGAGAAACATTTGAATATCTCAGACAAAAGCTGGGAGTAATTGCTGCATCATCCTATTGTTAAATCATGTTTTTTAGAGAAAGGTGGTTATATGCGAGTTTCATGAAGCATAGTCACATACATACACGAGTTTCTATGGGCACAATCACGTATATGATGATTTAAAGAAAAGTAGTAGGCCAGACTCAGGAAAAAGGGGTCTGTTATGGTTCTATCAATTATCTACTCTGTTTGACGATGGTTTCAATCTACTGATAACATATGGAGATATATTGGTCCTCATAAAGTTGTTGATAACTTGATGTATATCTAGTTGATGATGATGCTTTGATATCTCTTACTGACATATGCAATGATCATATCTAACAGTGAATAGGTGGAACAAGTTCAGGGGGAGAACATGGTTGATGATATTTTGGGAACTAATGATGGACATATACAGGTTGCTGGTATGGATGTTGTTGATAGATGTTGCTGATCATGCAGATCATATGATAGTTGTTGATGACTATCATGGTCTTGTTTAAGATATTTTATCTCTGTTATATATGTCATGTATATCTTTTAATGTAACGGTCATGAAAAGACCTAATTTGTAACCCCACTATCCATGGGATGGATGATGTAATGTTTCTTGTTTTTGACATGTATAAACAATTGATATATCCCCACTTGGTTGGGTGGATGAGTCAAATTTGGTATATCCCCACTTGATTGGGAGATGGATGTATGTATGAGTCTTTGGTGATAGGAAGGTCATTTGTGATGTATGTATAGAGTCATGTTCTTCTTTTAGAACATCGTTTTCTAGAATTTGTTTATGCTTAGGGGGAGCATGGACTCGATCATGGAAGCTCAATCAACACACTTCAGCATATCAGACAATTCAACATGCACTCAGGGGGAGCATGACCCTTTGCCCTTGATTTCAAAGGAGGAGAATGACTTGGTGTGGTTGTTGCCATCAAGTCCAAAGGGGGAAATTGTTAGCATTATGATGTATGTGTTGTACTTGATGAAAAACCACTTGTAGCATAACAACTCACCTGTATATGGTAACTAGATGAATCTACAGAAGAGATATCAGATGTGATAGAATACATGACATTAGTGTTTATAGATTTAATGAAATGCAGGGCAACTTCAAGGAATTAGTTCAGAAGGAAACTCACTCAGATGAAAGTATAGTAGATAAACAACAAAGAATTACATATTAATCTTCGCAGAATGAAGAAAGAGAGGTATATGAAGGTTCACCATGGACCAATATTCTTATACACGCAGGTTCACTGTATACAAGTCGCGTATATGTACACACGCACTTTCATGGAAGGAAAAGTGTGTATACCTTGGAAAACTAAATTTTTGGTCCAAAGTATTTGGTCCATGGTATTTTAATCCATGATATTAGTCCAAGGTATTGACCCCAGGTATTTGGTCCAGGGTATTGGTCCTAAGTGGTTTTGGTCCATGGTATTGAGAAAGGCCTACGACTATAAAAGGAGAAGAAGATCATTAGGCCAGGGAGTGCAAATATCGAATATCTGATGAAGTGTGAGATCTAATATGCAGGTTATTGGCTTATGGTGTTGTGCTTGATCTAAACCAAGGATGAACCTTAGTGTTTGATGAAGGATAAGATCTAATGATGTATGAAGATCTTAAGGCTTGAAGTGAATTATCTTTATGTGGTTTGATCATGTATCTAAATAACTGATGCATGTTGTAGTTTGTAAATATGATGGTCTGGGTATTACTGAAGTTTGGAATAGTTAAAATGTTTAAATCATCATTTACAGATTTGTACACCATTTCACTTTCGAAAAGATGTGTATACACATTGGTTCTACATATCCAAGCAGTGTATACATCATATATTTGATTTGTAGATCTATACACAGGTTCGCTTTGAGGAAGGCATGTATGCATGTAGGTTTGACACATTTTGTTGCTTATATTTACTGTTGCAGTGTTTTGGGTTCCAGCTTGGGTTCTGGCGACTGTATTCTTGTGACAGCATTCTGAATAATTAGATTAATGGGTTGTCAAAGTGGTTGATCGACTCGGTTATGGTTGGTTCAAAAGGTGATTGGTTGATGTAGATATATTTAATGATTGAATGATGTTGTTGATGGATCCAGTCTGAAAATTTATGAAACGTGGTCCCTGGAAGAAATGAGAAGGTCTTAGCCTTCTGTAGGCCGGCACATACGTACTAGTAAACATATCAGCTAGTACAAGAGCTAGGGGGTTGTAGCTCCCTTCCAGTAGAAGCCGAAGAACAAGAAAAGGTTGTAGCCTTCTGCAGATAGCAATCTATATACAAAGATTCATACTAATAAATTGCTAATAATTGTTGTTTATGTTGATGATATCATCTTTGGTAGCAATGAAGAATCCATGTGTCAAAATTTTGCTTCAATAATGCAACAAGAATTTGAAATGTCCTTGCTTGGTGAGCTTACCTATTTTCTTGGTCTACAAGTTCAACAAAATAAAGATGGTATTTTTCTTTCACAAACCAAATATCTCAAACAGATCCTAAAAAGGTATGGCATGGAAGATTCTAAACCAATATGTACCCCAATGGTAACAAGATGTAGTCTCGGCTCAAATGATGAAGCAACAGTAGTATATCAACCAGCTTACAGATCCATGATTGGTAGTCTGCTTTATCTAACAGGTACCCGACATGACATCATGCATGCAGTAGGAATAGTTGGAATATTCCAAGAAAATCCAAAGGAATCACACCTTTAGGTAGTCAAAATGATTTTCAAATATCTTCAAGGAACATAGAGCTTTGGTTTATGGTATCCTAGAGATACAGATCTTACTCTTCATGCATATATAGATGCAGATTGGGCAGGAAGTGTTGATGATAGAAAAAGCGCTAGTGGTGGTGCATTCTATATGGGTTCCAGGTTAGTGTCTTCGTTCAGCAAGAAACAAAGCTCAATTGCATTATCTACAACTAAATCAGAATACGTGACTGCTAAATCTTGTTGCACACAACTACTTTGGATGATGCAAACCTTGCAAGACATTCAGATCACATGTACTCCACCCACTCCATCCTATGTGATAATACAAGTGCCATCAGTATTTCAAAGAATCCAGTCATGCACTCCAAGACCAAGCACATACCCATCAAATATCATTTTATACATGAACACGTGCTTGAACAAAAGGTCAAATTGGAGTATGTTCCCTCCAAAGAACAAGTTGCTGATATATTCACTAAACCACTGCCCAGAGAGACATTTGAATATCTCAGACAAAAGATGGGAGTAGTTGCTACATCATCATGCTGTTAAATCCTATTATTCAGAGAAAGGTTGTTATACATGAGTTTAATGAAGCGTAGTCACGTACATATGCGGGTTTCTATGGGCACAGTCGCGTATATGTGGGTTTGAGGAAGAGTAGTGGGCCAGACTCAGAAAAAAGGGTTCTGTTATGGTTCTGTCAATAATCTACTATGTTTGATGATGGTTACAATCAACTGATATCATGTGGAAATATATTGGTCCTCACAAATTTGTTTATAACTTGATCTATATCTAATTGATGATGATGTTTCCATATCTCTTTCTGACATATGCAGTGATTAGATCTGACAGTGAACAGGTGGAACAGGTTCAGGGGGAGAACATGTCATGCTTCTAATAAAGCATTATGTTTAGAAGTCTTTGGTACCTAATTAATGATGTCTATGGTGTTTTCACATACATATGATATGATGTGAATGATTTTTTGCTACCGCTTGGAGATATGACATATGCTTAGTTGATTCATGGAAGGTTATGATAAGGGAACGAAGCAAGTTGATCTTGATGAGATCAAGAGGATGAGTTGATATATGCTGACATACTTTGAGACAGGTTGATGATATTTTGGGAACTAATGATGGACATTTATAGGTTGTTGGTATGGATGTTGTTGATGGTGCAAATCATATGATAGTTGCTGATGACTATCATGGTCTTGTCTTAGATATTTGGTATCTGTTATATATGTTATGCATATAATTTAATGTAAAGGTCATGAAATGACCTAATTTGTAACCCCACTATGTATGGGATGGATGATGTAATGTTTCTTGTTCTTGTCATGTATAAAAAATTGGTATATCCCCACTTGGTTGGGAGATGGATGTATGTATGAGTCATTGGTGATAGGAAGGTTTGTATAGAGTCATGTTATTCTTTAGAAAATATTTTTGCAAACTTTTCTTGTGCTCAGGGGGAGCATGGAATCGATCATGGGAGCTCAATCAGTACACTTCAGCAAATCATAGAATTCAACATGTACTCAGGGGGAGCATGACCCTTTTCCCTTGATGTCAAAGGGGGAGAGTGACTTGGTGTTGTTGTTGGCATCAAGTCCAAAGGCAGAGATTGTTGGCATTATGATAAAGTTGTTTTCCTTGGTGGCAACTCACTCAGATGAAAGATCATAATACAATAGGTTAACAACAAAGAATTGCATATTAGACTACACAGAATGAAGAAAGAGAGGTATATGCAGGTTCACCTTTGACCAAGATGCATATACACACAGGTTCACTGTATAAGTCGCGTATATTGTACACATGCTCTTTCATAGAAGCAAAAGCACATATATGATGGAAAACTAAGCTTTTGGTCCGTGATATTTGGTCCAAGGTATTTTGACCCATGGTTTTGGTCCAAGGTATTTGGTCCGAGGTATTGACCCTAGGTATTTGGTCCAAGGTATTGGTCTTAAGTGGTTTTGGTCCATGGTATTGAGAAAGGCCTAAAACTATAAAAGGAGGAGATGATCATTAGGCCATAGTGTGCAAGTATCGAATATCTGATGAAGTGTGAGACCTAGTATGAAGGTTATTGGGTTATGGTGCAGTGCTGGATATGAACCAAGGATGAACCTTAGTGGATGATGAGGGATTAGATCTAATGATGGATCGAGATCTTAAGGTGTAAAATGAATTATCATTATGTGTTTTTGCTCATGTATATTTTAGATCTAAATACTGACGCATATATTATTCTGTAAATGTTATGATCTGGGTATAATTGAAGTCTGATATAGCTGTAAAATTATGAATTAACATTTATAGATGTATACACTGGTTGGCTTTGAAAAAAGCGCATACACACACTTTTTAGACACAGGGAAGTAGCGTATACCCTGTGAAGAATGTTTCAGTTGTTTTTTTTGCTATTGTAGAGATCTAGGTTCTATTCTGGTGGCTGTATTTTGGTGATAGTATTCTGAATTATCAGATTGAGGAGTTTCAGTGATTGGTTTATGTACTTGATGATTGTATTGCAGCTATGATGTTGTTGATGGGTCCAGTATGAAAATTGGATGAAACGTGGCCTTCAAATTATGGTGTTGTGTTCCAAGAGTATCTAGTTTGAAAATTTATGAAACGTGGTCCTTGGTAGAAGAGTGGAGTTTCCTGTAGGGTGGAACCTACGTACTAGTAAACATATTGGTTAGTACAAGAGATTGGGGTTGAAGCTCCCTTCCAATAGTAGCTAGAAAACAAGATAAGGTTTCAGCCTTCTACGGGTAGAATCCTGCATACTAGTATAAGTTTGCACTAGTACAAAATTGTAAATAGATTTTTCTTATTATTAAAAGAAGACAAAGATGAGAGGTGCAGGTGTTTTTTACCGACAATGGGTTTCCACCTTATATCTTGGTGTTCTTGTGTGAATCTTATGTGTAATGCTTTATTCTAATTTTATTTCACTATCTAATTAATATCTAAAATATTGGTTAAAATTCAAGGCATGATAAATTGGGTAAATCAAAAGCTATCTGCATATACGTTGGTTGCTTTAATAAATGTCACATGTACACGCTGGTTCACTTTGCTAAAGTAGTGTATACAAATCTACTTATGGAAATGAAATATTATTGATTTAAAAATACTGATTCACCCCCCCCCCCCCCTCAGTATTATTTCCAATAGTAAATACTTATATACATTAGTGTGTGTTTTCATCAGTGTGCAGTGTGATTTTGTTTTGTTAGTTTCCTTTTGCAAACCTTTTCCTCTTCTTACCTAGTGTTATACTTGGTTTGCAGATGCCATCCAACCATTGCGTCGGTTTCATTGATGGTGCTTGTCATAGTACACAGAATATATCTTCCACTGCATGGGAAATCTATGATCCTAATCGTGAGTTAGTGAATTTTCAAGGTATATGTTTAGGTCGGATGACTAATACCATTGTTGAATATAGTGCGGTCATCGAACTTTTTTCAGAAGCCATCTCTCTTGGCATTAAGGAGTTAATCATAAAATTTGATTCGCAACTCATTGTACTATAGATTAATGGACAATATTCAGTGAGGAACCCTCAAATTTGAGAATGTATCTGCGAGTCCATTTATTGGAACGAGAATTGTATTTTATTACTTATCATCACATTCCAAGATGCACGAACACATTAACAGATACATTGGCTAACTATGGGTTAGACATTTGCGAAACTTGTAAATCATAAAAAATCACACATTGAATAGGATAAATAGGAAAACATGTATATAAATGTGTGTGTGTGTGTTTATATATATATATATATATAATATATATATATATATTATAATATATATAATATTATATATATATATATATATATATATATATTATATATATATGTTGTTTTCAAAAAGAGTTCTCTAAATCAAAATATCAAAAATTGTGTTCTGAGACACATGGCTTTACAAGCCTACATAGTGTAGAAAGTAAACTAGAAGTTGGATACTCACCCACATGGTCCTCATGATAGCACAAGACAATCCTAATCACTCGGCCCAACAACCGATGCATTTCGGCGGATACTCGCACTATGTGTCTTTGATATCACAATGGCACCTCATCAATCGGGGCACATTGTAGAATTCCCTTGGTTAATCTTTCTAGATTCCACTCAACCTCAATGATGGGATTTGCTCCTTCCACATATGGGGGAGCATCCTCGATGTGGCGTGCCACTCACCTAGCTATTAGAGAAACCCTTGGAGGTCTCTCTGGTCCCATATCTACACAACATTACAAATTCAATCTCAGTAGAAACATAGAAAAAAATATAAACTTCAAAAACTTCAAAAAATAGTTTTTTACCTGAGTTAGTCCACTGCTCCCCTGGAGGAAGTGGAAGATCTAGATATCCTCAGGAATTCATCCCGGCATATGCTTAATCCTCTACCATGATTAGTTGTTGACACAGTCATCCAAAAAATGCAGGAGGGAAAGACATATGCTGACACCCCCATGTCGCAGCATCAGCTCTCCCCATCTGACCAAACATGGATCTCTGGGTGTTGGTGGATTCGCTTCCAGCCACTAGTAACAAAATAATGGCACATGTTCTAGGAAAAACGTCACCATAATAGATCTAAAACCAATTTTTTTTATATTTCCTCTTGCAGTTTGTTAATTGGTGTTTCATACATGCCAATAAACATTCACACTAGTTGAATACCGTGGGGTTTAGGCATTTGATCATGTACTGGAGGTGAGACTTTGAGGCCTCATGCAATGCTTATTCCCCTACTATTTGGGCCATGGTGTTTAATATGGTTCGCAATGGAATTTGTTTTATGGTTTCTACGTGAATCTTGCTGCTATTACCCTTTTTGGCTCCCTGAAAATGTCTCGCAATAAAAATATTTTTACTCTCTCCTCCAGGTCGTGACCCAGATAGCTATCCCTTTCTGGATAACCCAGTGATGAAGTAGATGTTGGAAATCTCTATTTCAAGCTCTTAGTCCCCAAACATAAAAAGTTAATGATCTACATCCCACCAATTGATTAAATGTTGTAAGAATTCGGGTTGTGCTCTGACGTCGGTAATCATGAAGAATTTGAGCAGTCTACATGCTTGAAGGGCTTTGATACAATCATCATGCTACATTGCCTGATGGTCCTCGGCTTCATGACCCCTCTATTTCCTCTCAATCACCATTTTGGACTTTTTTTCTACAAAGCATCAACAAACCAACATTTTGTGAGCATCCATGGAAAGAAAAATCAAGATTAAGTATTTTTCATGGACGATTTCGTTTCAAAAATTTTACCTCAGCACCAGCATATATGTTTTGGAATTTTTTTTTGTACTGTTAGATGAGTGCCTAATTGGCCTTAGGGTCAGCAGTGCAACCTCCATGGGTGAAACATGCATTGGTCGCCCATGATGTACATTTTTTTAAACTCCTCCTTACAACCTACTCTATGGATGAAAATGATTAAAATAACTACCAAAATGAAGAGGAAGGATAGATCTACTACCTATAAAAAGAAACTCGACAAATGGTGCCCCAAATTGCACATGCTCCTTGCCTGAAATTCGAGGTAAAATGAGGTAAAAATTCTTCCACAATTGAAAATTGGTAAAATGGTAAAAATGATTTACTTGTTTCCTTATTTATAGCTTTTAAATAATACTTTTAACAAATTAGGGTATATTTCACTCTATCTTTTCTATAATTCTTTGAAATCGGTAATGTGCATTTCCTTGTGCAGTGGCAGGTCATATTTTCTAGAAAACAATGATTTACTTTCACTGATTCAACGAGTTTTATTTTATCACCTTTTTGAACTCATCAAAAGTAAATGAAAAAGTGACCCCCCTAGAGTCATATTTAAGCTATTTTCTGTGTCTCGAAAATTGAAAATGTCATCGAGTACTTGTATTTTGAACTCATTAAATTAAATGAATTGACATCATCTCGGTATACGTAAACCCTTTTTAGGGTCGGATTTACTATTTACAAAAAAGGAACACCTTGATTGACTTGGTCAAAAGGTTCTCTAAAATATTTTTTTCTACCCTTTCGGGTTCGAGAGATAAATTACGAAAAGGGACCTGATGGAGTTTTCTTTTCCGCTTATTTTTCAAACTATCTAAACATGATAAAGATGTCAAGTTCCCCCTTTGTCAGACTCGTAAAACTTAAATAACGCAAGAATTTTCATCATGATGAGACTGATTGTTACATCCATACTGCAGATTCATGTATCATTAGATGCATATTACTGTATTGTTAGGCATGATCATCAAAGATTTCAAATATGTATATGTATATGCTTGATTTGCAAGTCTCTTGACGGTGTTGTTCTCATCCTTGCACTGACTTGTAAATCATCTCAACCATCACTCCATGTTCTGCCTTCATGCTTTAGGGGGCATCTGTTACACATTATTTTGTAATGTCTCCTATTCACTTCTCATGCCATATCTCAAAGTTCCAAAAAATTTGACTAATGTGCCAAATATCCATCATGATATGCAAACCAAAGCCTCCCTAAAGAATCAAGGAAAATGCCCTAAAATCATTCTAGAGAAATTTTCCTTAAAACCTTATTTTTGGCATTAGTGCATTTTGCTTCATTGCCTACCCATGTTGATGGTAGGTTTCTTAGCTATACACTCATGCTGCCAGTGCAAGTTTTCATATGAAAACTTTCTATGACCTCCTTCTTCTAGGTTTTCCCAAACTGGAGGAGAAGGTTCATGATCTAGAGGCTTCCAGAATGACGAGTTGGATGTTATTCATTGTGGATGTGGTCAAATTCTCCCAATATTACTCTTTGATCTTATCCCTATGATATTCCTCCTTGAGAGGTGGACCTTCCTCTGTCTCTGGTGAAGTCCTAAGTCCCTCTCCCTTCCTATAAATTCACCCCCTTCCATTCACAAAATGGTTGGTCATTGATTGATGTATCCCTATGTTGAGATTATGCTTACATGCTTCCCATTTCTAGCTTGGAGAAGGAGTGCTTGAAGAGACTTTTTTTGGACTCAGATATCCACCCAAAGGAAGGCTTCAACATCAAGGCATAGATTGTATGGTTCCCTTTTCATTTTCTTAATACATACAACCGTTGCTTCACTTTCCATAAATGTTTGTATTGATGCTTCATTTATCTTAATTCTCCTTGATCTATTAAGTGGATTACATTTGAATTATGTTGGTTGCACTTTTATGCTTTGTTGTGTTCTTGGTCTCTTGTGTAGGTATTCAAATGCCATGAGCAGCAAGGATTGTTCCTGAAGGAGTGAGTGATTAAGATCTTCAACAAATGAATACATCATAACATCAAAATGAGGTAGGTATCCTTCCTCTTCTTTAATTTCAATTGTAGTCTAGGAAAGTTTCTTGTAGATTGTCTCTTTTGTTGCTAGACCCACTCATTGGGCTAGAGGGATCGTCTCTATCCATAGAGAGGATTTGTCTTCACAACAGTGATGCAGGATTGACCCTTGAGAATGTGTAATGCACAATTCTAGTGGGGGACTGGTCAATGGATTGTGCAACTTTGAATTTCAAGGACTCATGGACATAACTTGATGACTCATACTACACAATACATTGCAAGGGACTGGATGGGACGCAAAATTGTTCAAGATTTAGAGAAGGGAGGTAATCCTTGAGAACTGTGACTATGCAATGCATAGTCCTTAGAGGCAGGAAATACACATTGAACAAATCCAGAAGGTAAGGGATCAACTTGAGGCTTTCTACTACACAATGTGTAGTTCAAGGAGTTGAGTCAGTTCAAGCTGATCAAGTAGAGGATATTCCAAAATTTAATTGTGCATGGGATCAGTGAAGTAGATATGAAACCAAGGAAAGACTTAAACGTGATCACACACTCAAAACAATAGAAAACACAACATATAATGCTCAATGATGATTCCCATCAATAGGTACATTTTTAGGGTTAATATGTCATCCTCCATCCTTAAAACTTTCGTTCTCTTGCAGTAATTCATATTTTTCGTTATATTATGCTTAGTAAGAGGAGCAAAATGTGTGTGTCATAGTATGTGGCCTAATGTGGTTTAATTGCAAAAAATGAAGCATTTTTTATGCTATTACAATGCAAGGGCTTAATGGAGACAACTAGGAGATAATCGAAGGGTTTTCCCACCTCCTTAACTCCCTAAACTCGACTTGAGATCAATATATCCTCTCTCACTAGTTTGAGTTCATTGGCAGCTGAGTGATTCCAAATCGAAGTGAAGATAAAGGACAAGATCCACCATTTTTTAGATCAAGGAGGGAAACATTATTATTTTCAATGGAGATTATTTAGCCACTCTTTCTTATAAATAAACTAGAGGAAGAGCTCATTAGGATTCAATTTTTTTTTTCAACTAGGTGTAGCTATTGAGCTCCAACCATTGACATTGTTATTTTCAAATTTTATGTGATGTATTAGACCTGTACTTTTTGATAATGAGAAGTTGTATTTTTAGTTGCATATGAGTTAGCTTCAAAGGGCTAAGACCCTTTTGTTTGGGCCCAAATAAGAGTCTTTGGTCACTCTTCCTTTACTTACGTTTCTTCTTGATTCTAGGTAGCTCATAGCTTCTTTAATTTCAACAAAAGTTACCTATAAACTCTTGTGGTTGTAGCCTCTACATCACCACTCTTATGGGAGAATGAGTGGAAGGATTCACAAACACGACCCAAATTTTTTTTTATTTATGATTTCCTGGAAATATATTAGTATTGGTTGTCATATTTTACATTTTCTTTTTGCAGTTTAGAATTTAGTTCAGTGAGTAGACCTGTGGTTTGCATGTATAATATTTCATTTAAATTCAACTCATCTTTTCCATCATAATTTATTTCTTTTTTAAAATGATAAATGAATGCATGAATGTGATTGATTGCACGGTTGATTGATCTATAGTGAAGGGCACCTTCATCACTTACATTGTGAGCTCTTTCACCTTTTGCTTCCACCTCCAAGCTTTGTCCAGAAAACCTTGTTTTATAATTTATTTTGTCTAAGTCATTGAGAGCACTCACCCTAGTGAAAGACAGCCCTCTGATAGGTCTTGAGCTTGGCTAGGGGCTCAAACTAACCTTGTTTCATTTACTTAAACTACTATTCACCTCTCCATACCCTTAAGCCAATGTTTTCACCTTCAAAACCCACTTTGATGCCCTCCTATAGTAGTACAGTCATCCTGTAGAAATTACCTATAGCAGATTTTTTCTTCATTGATTTCAACCCACACTATAACTTTGACTTAACATAGATGCATAATGACCTTCAACTATGATAACATGAATAGGAAAATCTCCTAGGCCACTCCAAACCTTCCTTGTCTTCACTACAAAAACATAGTAGAGTTAGTTTCTTTATAATGCAAGTAGGTTATTGATTTATGAGCAAGTATGAACTAGGTAGAGGGTACTTATAATTTTAATTAGTAGTATTATGAATTATTCAAGATAGATTAGTTTATTTTCTACAAGTAGATGAGGTAATTTGATGAATTATGCAAGATAAAATAGCTCCATTTTTGTAAGTAGGTTAGTCTTTATCTTTTTTTGAATTGAGTAGCTAGGGTTTTAAAAGTTGAGTCAATGGAATTTCTATTTTCATACTTAGAAGCAATTTCCAATTTGTCCTTTTATCAAGCTTTCATTCTAATTCAATAGAATGAAGGTTCTTTGAGAAATTTTTGATCTAATGCCATAATTGAGGGTGGCATGAGTGGAATCATATATGTTTTGCATATAGCATTGTCACCTCGAAGTTTGTACTTACCCCTGGTTGATAATTTGAGTTGAGGAGCCCCTAGGAGTTCCAACATTCTTGGTGCAATACCAAGGCTCGCCAATCAACACTCAAAAACACAGTGATCCCCTAAATATGATGAAGAAACAATACTCTCCTCCAAGTGTGACACTTAGGGTACATTTTGCAACGACACTTGTACATGAGTGCTTAATACTTGGGGAATATTTCTAATGCATTTTTTATGATGCATAGGACATAGTAGTATAGGATAATGCATTGGAACTACCCTTTAAGAATGTATAATTGACTTCCTCCGAATAGGTGCAACACTTAAGATTCACTTTGTGACGATAGTGATGACACTAGTACAACAATGCATGAAAATTTGAGAATGGATCTAATACATTTTTATATGATAAATAAGACCCATAAAAACCAAATGTTCCCCTTTAAATGAGCCATAACTTTTCCTTTTACTATGTGTGACACTCCTGATGTCAAAATACAACACTTATGAAAGTAAAATAAAAGTGCAAATGGCACTAGAAAAGGCTTAAAAAAACTGGAAGTGACACATGCCAAAGTGAAGATAACATGAAAATGACACTTATCAAACTAAATGAAAGAAAAAAAGACAATTGCAGTCATGAAAGTGACAGTTGAGAGTACAAAGGTGTGTCATAGAAACAATTGAAAAAACTCATCGAAATGGAAGTGAAATTGCAATCAAAGTGATGGAGATTGGTAATGGAGAGTGTGCATGAACTGTCGATATGTGTTGTGCAATACACTGTTCTTATGGATTTCATAGCCACTATCACTAGTGATTATGCAGGCCTTACCTTCAAGAGATGCAAAGCGCCTATGTAATCTTCAATTGAAATAATTTAACTTTTAAATTCTTCAAAAATGAGCATGCATGAGGAATTGACTTTGATACTTATAATACGAGGAATGAAAACCAACCATGAAGAATATATGAAAAATAAAGGAATGACAGGTTGTAGGATCACAAATAGGCTCCAAAATTAAAGTGTAAAAAAAATTAGAGGGTGTTTATCTTAGCAACAACACTTTGTGACACACTGGTAGAACTCCAACTTCTCTGCTTAGGTTTCACCCTTAAGCGCAAGGTATCAATCTTTCAGGAAGTATTGGTTCATTGGCATGGATTCCCTTGGCTCCCCCATTCAACTTAGTTATGGATATAGTCTCCTCTATTCCTTTTCTCAACTAAACACATTCACAAAGCTTTAAAAATCACAATTATTTTGATTTAGGAGAAGGGTAATATAAAATTGTGAGTTTAAGATAATTAGATTCTTCTTTTTGATCTCTAGTGTTGCTCCACTACCAGTAGACCATGACAATATCCCAGTGGATTCACTACAAGTATACAAACATTGTTTCTATAGGGTTTAATGTACGGGTTGATGATAAAAACCCCCTCACGTTTCCCAGAACCTAAGGCTGTTGATCAAGGGATCTACAAATGTTCAAGCAAGATACATTCAAACATGGCAATGTTATCTAAGAATTGACAAAGCAATGGTGAGGATTTACCTACTTTTGCTTTGCATAAATTTTTTGGAGTAGTTAGTGTGGCAGAGAAGGAACCCTCAACCAACTCCAAGAATGAGACATACACACAAGGTGAAAAACAAGTGATCTTCATAGCATATATAAACTTCAACAATTTAACATGCTAACATATAAGAACATGTTAACATGCTTAATAGAGTATACGCCATTAGAAATCCAGTTTTATTAAGATTATTTTTTAGAGTGCGTCTCTTGGAACGTGAATTTGACTATATTGAATATCAGCATATTCCAAGATCTTTAAATACATTAGTAGATGCAATTGCTTCTCAAATGTTCAGTAGACATGTGCAATAATCATACAAGTAAATTTAAAAACATTCCATAACATGTTTAAAAACACAAGCTAGTAATAACGATATCATATATATAGGAGTGTGTCAAAAAATACATCGTCCTCGATCATAGGTTGAAAAACACCTTATGATCGGCAAAAATGATAGGTACAAAATAACGTGGAATGAGTCGATCTTGCAGACAAGATAGACCTTCCTAGAATCTAAAGAAGACCTAATGACAAGCAAACCAACTAGACACTATCTTTCTCTAAATGTGCTTTTATAAATAATGGCAAACAAGTGTTTCTAAGGCCTACCTTATGTCCAACGCAAGTTTGGGGATGCCTTCGCTCCTTTGATCTGAGTGAGTTCCTTTGTCGCGAATCTGCAAACAGAAACAAGGCAAATGATTAAATAGCACCTAAATAACCAGTATTATAAAACATATTTAACATGAAAGTCAAGGAGTCCATGAAACAAATAACATGAGACACTTGTTGAGAAAAATGAGCTTGATTGTATTAATTCAAAAAAATAAGAACTTTACAACCTTTGCCTTGACGCTGTACAAGCTCCTCCCAGGGTCCAACAAGAAATCTCCTCTACATTGACAAGCTTCACTCACTCCCCAATAAAGCCAAAAAGGTATGTGATCTCTCCTCTTAAGCTCAAATAGGAAGTCTTGATTTCACCAACATTTACCCTAGAAAATGTTCAACTTCTAACCTCTCTAGCCACTAACCCAATGCCTCAATTTATACTGCAATGGAGGGCAGTTACTAGGTCCTCCTTCAAAGGGATAGAGTCCTTCTTCAAAGGGATAGCTCCTCCTAACAAGGGATTAGCTCCTTCTCTTTTGGGATGCATGAACCACTTTGGAGCGAACCATCCACGTCAAAATTCCTTCTAGAAACCTCTAGAATTAACCCAAAGTGAGTTTTTTAAGATAAAAATTGCGCCTTTTGACTTTCTCAGGGGTACGCACCCTCCCCTTTACATACAGAGCGTATAAGTACGCAGGTATTCTGAACAAAAGGTGCGGGCCTGTAGGCAAAAGTGAGAGAAAGTGCGGAACCATAGTTACATTGCTTTTTTGATGTCTTTCTCTCATTTCCAAAGCTTGTTTTGAAGAGCTGAGGTTTGAGACTTGCATAGGAGGCTGGTATAGGTGGTGATAGACCCATATCGACTGAAAATAATCAAGGTGACGATATTTTTTTGTAACAACCCCCCTCTCAGTATTATTTCTAACATATTTCAGAAACCTCCCACCAAGTGTCGCTTTCCCTAGATTTGTGGAATGCACATCGCAAGCTCGATTTTTTATCAAAACTCATCAACCAGACACTGCAGATCCCATTCCTCACATCGATATTGTAGCTCTCACATCCCACATTGCATCTAGGAGTTGTCGACACATTAAGCTCAGTTGTTTTGGGGTAAGCCTGTTTTTCATGTCTCGCACTGCGTTTCTGGTGCTTTTCGTATTTCACTTCATGTGAATGTTGTCTTCCCTATTTCAATGAGGTTTGATGTATTTTTTATACATACTAGCTTGTACTAGCACCGTTTCAATTTCGTTAACATCTCACTGTTGTCGCATGCATGACACTGTTTTGCACATATGGTCATCATTGCGGCGACTCGCTTCACATAAATGCATGCTTTCCTTATTTTCTGAAGCATGCACTTGATAATTGCAGGAATTATCAGTCACTCTTTTTTGCACTCATATCACCATGAATTCAGACTTCTCATGTTTTAAATCGCCCGCCGACCGGACTAGGATGCCTTGGCCCAGACCGTGACTTGCCTGGCTAGCAATGCACAAATCTGGAAGTGAAGGCTCTGCCTTCCCTCCAGAAATTGTCCAAGCCTAGCCAGGCACTAGCCTTTATGCTTGCATTACACAATTCTTGGAGGTAGTGTCTCGTTGGCCCCAGAAACTATGCAATACTCTTTGTTGGTTGCATGTCATTGTTGACTAAAATTGTGCATTGCACAGTTTTAGTCCTCAATAGGTGAGGCTAGATTGTGCATTATGTAGTACTAGTAGTCAGTCAACCTCCTAACAGCCTAGACTATGCCTCGTGTAGTTTTGGTAGTTAGTCTCTCAACCTCCCAATAGAAATTGCGCAACCTTCATGAATAGTCACACAGGTATGTTGTAAGCCAATTCTCTAGTTAGTTTTGATTTTCGACTGAAAAGTTTCTTACCATATGTTAAGTTATGGTATGTTCTATGCTTAGAGAAATTTACTTCTTTTTATTATTATTATCCACAGATTAGCAATCACATGTACATTAAGTAAAGTGCAGATAGAACATTAAACATTTGATAGAAAACAAGCCAAGACAAGAGACACAAGATGTGGTAGCTAGCTAGGGACAAACCCCAATATGGGGAAACCCTTTGATCAAATATTCTTTTATCTTCAATAATTCAATAGAGAGAAATAGTACAAAAATTTGATTTTCATTAGCTGTAGCAAACCCTAGATCAGCCCTAAACTAGGGCAGACAATATCTTACAAACTGATTGTTGGATTGCCTCGATTCCTTCACCAAAATGTACGGCCTTCTGAGGAGAGTTAGTTCCACCTATAGTGTAGTTCTAAGAGAGAGTCTGATGGTCAACACTGGTCAAACATCCAATCTGCGGTTGCAACTATAAATTCTGTGTCCTTCCTTCCACACATGTGAGTGAAGAGTCCCTTTTTGTGCAGTAGGATAAGAGCCTCTTTTCTATGCCGGAGAGAAAGAGAGATGTGATGAGATGTGTGTGTCCAAATGAGGAAAAGACATCCTGTATTTATATGCAAATGTTGATGATGAATAGATGTGTTTGTTAGACTTTTGAGCCTACATGAGTTGATGGTCAGCTTGATAACTATTTCGTAATTAAAAAAAATTATATCTTCATAAATGCTTATCGGAATTAGATGATCTTTAGATAAATCCTACACATCTTGACGAGAGGAACCTAGAAAAATATTATCAGCCATGAATAAGGTGACCCACATAGAGTTCGGCCCTAGTTTCCAATTTTAACACTCCCTCTCAACTAGGGATAACTTCATTAGCAATTCGTATGTCTGCCGCTACTATTGATCCATCAAATGCACTTCCCTGAATAGCGGGACCCCTACTCTACTCTACTCTATTCTGCCTTATGTTGATCTGCTCTGCTCTGCTCTATTTTGCCTTGTGTTGATTTTCTCTGCTCGAATTATGAAGAAGAAGTGATTGAGGATGTATCATACCATCCTCCGCTGACCCAAAGTCAGTCTCAGAGTGTGTACCACTAGTCCCAGACTAGTCCTCAACCAACCCGAAGTCAGTGTCATAGTGGTACAACTCCTACCACTGATCCCATACCAGTATCATTGATCTTAGATCAATGAAGGTCATCCTAACATAGGGAGTACAATAGATACAACGATGCATCCATTAGTACTACTATGGTCCCTACCCTCATTTCCCTACTCATTGATTAGATGAGAGGTACTTCTCAAGAGTGCTAGACTGCATGGTTAGGATGCCTCAACAGGAGAACTAATCATCCTCTCCACAGGAAAGCGAATCATCCTGTCTAGTGGATGGCACAGAGAACTAATCATCTTGGCCCATAGGAGAGCGAATCATCCTATTCCACAATTGCCATGGAGAACACATCATCCAGGCCTCACAGGAGAACTAATTATCTTGCTACATAATCATCATGGAGAACACATCATCTGGACCTTATAAGAGAACTGATCATCCTGTTACATAGTCGCCACGGGGTGTCACAGGGAAATTTTTTATTCTTTTACCCCGTAAAAGTGCAGCACCAGGGGATGGTGAGTCACCTTGTGGTCATATCTCGCTCCAAGAGGTACCCCACACCCCCCGAAGATCTAAGAGCTTAATACATCATACAAGACCCTCATCAGAGGGTTTTTGAATGACACCAAGTCGTTCTTGAAAAGTAAAAAAATTGACCTTTCCTAGGGGCTTTATCAGAATGTCGGCGACCTGTTCTTCTGTATCGATATGTTGGAGCCTTATAGCTCCCCGCTACACCATATCTCGAATATAGTGGTACATGATATCGATATGCTTGGAGAGATCATGAAATATGAGATTCTCTGATAAATGAATCCTGATCTAGTTATCACACAGGATTATGGTGGTATCCAATGTAACTCCAAATAGCTCACTAAAGAGATTTCGTAATCAAACTACCTCATAGGTGGCCATGCTAGTAGCAATATACTCTACCTCAGTGGTGCTCAAATCCACCGACTTCTGCTTCCTTCTCACCCAGGATATCCAAGCAAATCCCAAGGAGAAACAACACCCGAAAGTGCTCTTACAGTCCACCACACTGCCTTCCCAATTAGCATCAGTGTATCCAAGTGGTCTCACATCTCTGGCAGTGTATCTTAACCCATAAGTAATTGTGCCACGAAGATATCTCAACATATTATTGGCACCAATCCAATGTATGTGGTGAGGTTCAACCATATGTTGACTCACCGAGTTGACTGTGAAGCATATATTTGGATAGCAGTTCACTAAGAACATTAATGCTCCTACGAGTTGACGATACTCAACAACATTTCGTAAAATAGGTCCAGCAGTGCTACCGCTTAACTTCTTAAAGTCAAGCTCCATCGGGGTAGTTATAGGCTTGCAGTCCACTATACCGAATCTTTCCAATATCTTCACCACATATTTTCCTTGAGATAGGAAAATTTCACTTGGCTTCTGCCAGACTTCAAGTCCTAAGAAATAGTGCATTAGTCCTAGGTCCTTCATTTCAAATTTGGAAGATAACTCCCGCATACATTTGTGAATGAGAGGGTCTGCACCTGTTATAAAGAGGTCATCCACATACAACACCAGTATGAGAGATTTTCCATAATCAACCTTAAAGTAAAGGTTAGGATCGGCTTCACTCCTAGTGAATCCCAACTTCACCAAGTCACTATTGATCCTCTCATACCATGCTCAGGGTGCTTGCCTCAACCCATAGAGAGCCTTCTTCAACCTGCATAAAAGATATTTTTGATCATAAATCTCAAATCCTTCGGGTTGCTCCACGTAGACCTTTTCTTTGATCGAACCATGCAAGAATGAGGTCTTGACATCCATTTGATGTAGGTTCCATCCTTGTGAAGTCACAAGGGCTATGATTGAGTGGATGGTGGTATATCTGGCAACAAGTGCAAATATCTCGTCATAGTCTATACCTTCCTTCTAGGCGAAGCCACAAGCGACAAAACAAGCCTTATACTTTTCCATACTTCCATATGCTGCATGCTTTATCTCGTAAAGCCATTTAGAAGTGACAATTGTGTTGTCCTAAGGTCTAGGAACTATTCCCACACATCATTCTTCACAATAGACTCATATTCTTCAGCCATATCATCCTTCCATACTTAATGCTTGATGTCATTTGAGACTGATGAAGGTTGATTTTGTGTGATTGTTCTCATGAAGGTCAAGTATCCCTGATACCTGTTAGGTTTCTTACTTTCACAGAAGGTTCCTTGGGGTGAAGTGTGTCCTTCAGCATCATCGAGTAGCCCCCTAAGCTAATAGGGCCTCTTCCTAGAAGAGGAAGGCTCAGGTGGATCAATAGGATCCATGGGTTCATCCACATCAGGCATTGTTTCATCATCTTTTTCTTTTGGTTCCTTGGTGTCAGCTTCTTGATAGCTCCTTAAAGTAGGAACATTTTTCACCTTACTGAGAGCCATATCTTCATCAAAGGAGACATCATGACTAATCATGACTTCCCTTTGACCAACTACATAGATTCTATAGCCCTTAGTATTTTCACCATAGCCCACGAAGATTCCTTTCTTTCCAGATACACCCAGTTTATTCCTTTTCTCTTTCGGCACATGAAAAATATGCAGGGCTTCGAAAAATTCTAAAATGAGATACGTCAGGTTTCTTACCAGTGAACATTTCTTCAAGAGTATTGGAACCCAATGCTTGATGAGGGCATCGGTTTTGTACATATACAACGATGTTTGCAGCTTCATCCCATAGAAACTTCAGAAGTCTTTGATTGTGGATCATGGCATGGATAGCTTCTACAATCGTACGATTCTTCCTTTCTGCCACACCATTCTATTCAGGAGTATATGGTGTAGTAGTCTCCCTCCTAATGCTGACCTCTTTACAAAAGTCATGAAACTCATTAGATCCATATTCAGTCCCATTACCAGTCCTTAAGATCTTGTTCTTATTTTTTGTTTGATTCTCGACCAAGGCTTTGAAGTGTTGAAACCCGGAGAACACTTCATCCTTCTTTTTTTAAGAAGAATATCCAAGTCTTTCGAGAATAGTCATCTGTAAAAGTAAGGTAATATGAATATCCTCCCAAGGAGTCATACCAGATATGTCTGAGTGAAGCAACTATAATATATCGGAGGTCTTACTTTGGCTTGAGGGGAATGGTCCCCTTTTGAGCTTTCCTTCGGTACATCTCAGCCATACACCTTCTTTCTCTACTCGGAATTCAGGCATCCCTGTCACCATTTGTCTTACATCGGGTAGAGCTTTATAATGAAGGTGGGAAAACCTCCAATGCCAAAGTTTGGACTGAAGAGATGTGTCACCATACATGACACCTAGCGGACTTCCACCGACCTGATATAATGAATCAGCTCGAAACCCAAGAGTGAAGGCTTCTTTAACATTGTTTTTCCATACACGTACCTCGTCATCGCTGAAGGTCACCTTGTAGCTTTTGTCCTCTATTGCCAAGATGGACACCAGGTTCTTTTTGAGTTTAGGTACATATTATACATCCTGTACGTGGATTGTATTACCTTGGTTTAATTTAATAGAGACATTGCCTACACCTTTCATGGGATATTTCATATTATCTCCAAGGATAATTTCCAGGTTAGTTTCTTTCTCTATCAGATTATGGAGAACTTCTTTGTAACCAGTGAAGTGCCTTGAGGCACCACTATCAATAAGCCAATTCCCCAGTGAGTCCAGAGGAGCATAGGTAGATAGAGCAGCTGGTAGATAATATTCATCCTTCTTATTGTCAACAGTGTTAGATTCATACCTAAAATTTCTAACCTTCTTGAATGGTTATCCTCTTCCTTGATTTCCAGCACTCCTTTTACCTCTGCTATTAGATTTTCCATTCCTTTGATTGCCATGAGAGGCATTTTGATCATCGTCCTAGTGTGAGTCCCTTCTATCAGGGCACTCCCTTGCATAGTGACCTGCTTTATTGCAAATGCAACATAATCCTTTCCTTCCACCCTTAGGTCCATCCTTACTTTTGGATTTAGCCCTAGAATTAATTATTTTCTTAGCATGAGAAGGAAAGGCAGTGGGAGGACCTTTAGGTGTGGGCATTTCTTGCTCTTCGATCCTACTTTCTTCTTGAATGCATCTTGCCATTAATTCCTACAAACCAGGAATTATGTTATTGTTGAGAAGAGCTGTCCTAAACACATACCATTCGGATGGTAATCCTCCAAGGGTTGAGAGTGCCATTTCCCTATCAGTAATAATTTCTCCAATAGATAGGATATTGTTCTTGATCTCGGTGATTCTTAAGAAATATGCTTGCATGCTCTCATATTTTCCCTTCTTAATTTCCTTCAGCTTATTTCTAAGAAACAAAACTTGATTTGCATCATTAACTTTAAATAAACTCACCAGTCTATCGTAGATTTCCTTGGAGGTGTTCAGATCGGAGATGTAGGCCACCAAATGTTTGTCGATAGAGTCCCAGATGATCTTCTTTTCTTTTACTTCCCCCTTGTACCATTTGTTCCTAGCAGTAGCAGATGCATTTGATGGAGGCTCAACAATTCTGCCTCTCGCATGGTCCAACACTTCCTATTCTTCTAATTTTAGATCAATAGACATCTTTCATCTGTGGTAGTTAGACTTCTCACAGATCTTGTCTTTAGCAGGGAAGTTTGTTGAGGATGCCATGAATTATTTTTGGATAGCCTGCCAATCTTCTCTTTGGTGATTGCTCTTGCTCTTGCTCTTGCTTGGGCTTTGTCTTCACCTCAGCTCTGATACCATGTTAAGTTATGGTATGTTCTATGCTTAGAGCAGTTTACTTCTTTTTATTATTATTATTCACAGATTAGGAATCACATGTACATTAAGTAAAGTGCAGATAGAACATTAAACAATCGATTGAAAATAATCCAAGACAAGAGAAACAAGATGTGGCGGCTAGCCAGGGACAAAACCTAATAGCGGGAACCCCTTTGATCAAATATTCTTTTATCTTCAATAATTCAATAGAGAGAAATAGTACAAAGATCTGATTTGCATTAGCAGTAGCAAACCCTAGATCAGCCCTAAACTACAGTAGACAATATCTTACAAACCGACCGTTGGATTCCCTCGATTCCTTCACCAAAATGTACGGCCTTTTGAGGAGAGTCAGTTCCACCTACAACACAGTTCTGAGGGAGAGTATGATGATCAACGTTGGTCAAACTTCCTATTTTCAATTGCAGCCCTAAATTCTACGTCCTTCCTTCCACACGTGTGAGAGGAGTTCCTTTCTGTGTAGTAGGATAAGAGCCTCTTTTCTACACAGGAGAGAGAGAGAGATGTGATGAAATGTGTGTGTCCAAATGATTAAAAAACCTCCTATATTTATATGCAAATGTTGATGATGAATAGATGTGTCTGTTGCGATTCTGAGCCTACATGAGTTGCTGGTCAGCTTGATAATTGTTCCATAATCAAAATAAATTCATATCTCCATAAATACTTATCGGAATCGGATGATCTTTAGATAAATCCTACAACTCTCGACGAGAGGAATCTAGGAAAAATATTATAATCCATGAATAAGGTGACCCACATGGAGTTTGGCCCTAGTTTCCAATTTTAACACCATGAGTGTTTCCATGTTTCTAGGTATCACAGGTGCTCATCTACCTCTGAGCAGCACAGGTACAATGGTTTCCAGGAGAGAAAAGTCAAAGTCACCATTTAGATCACACTTGGGGATGTAGTCGATGAAATGTCTATGAACTTGCCTAACCTTGAAGACATCAAGTTTTTCATAGACAAGGACATCAATATATGATGGCAGCAACATCATAACAACCAACACCATGAACAACAACTGAAGGCAACATACTGATGCAACAAACACAAGAGGAAAGTTGTTGAAAACATAGGGGCGAAATAAAGTTGCAAGCTCAAGCAGATCCACTTGTGATGAAAGAAACTTTGGAGACTCAAGCTATGATGTGATGATGTGGCATGAAGATAGTGCAAAGATAGAGGATTCAATAGAGAAGGAGTTGCATGTGTTGAAGCGGTAACTCAGGAAAGAAAAAGAGCTACATAGATGAGAGAATGAGTTGTAGCAGGAACATGTACAATAGGGGCTGCAATGTGCACTCACGGATGAAACTGCGCCAATACAAGTTGTAGATCCATCACAGCAGCTAGCACAAAGCAGACAGGGTGAGAAGTATTGTTTGCCACATGAATGGGAATGCAGTACCATGCATGTCATTGTGCACACACATGCAATCCCACCCATTCGGCACACTCACTGAGGCAAAGACAAGAAGCATGTCTGACTAGAGATGAACATGTACCTTGACAACTTGATGTGCACAGCCACGAGCACATGCTTGGAGAGTAGCGTAGACAGTATGCATCAACATGTTGCTAGTCTGGTCATACCAAATGACCATGTGCATGTTATCAAATGGGTTGGACAGAGGAGCCACAATAATGCACCTGGATGCAACAAAGGCAAGAGTTCACTTCAACAAGATATCACCATGGAGGGCATGCGCACCATCATGAACAATCAATCTTAGCATCAACTCACCACATTCACCATCACAAGCATGTCAAAGAGTTGGTCTCATCACAATGGGATGAGTGTTAGTGATTTCTTGCATGGCTTTCTCAAGCCATTTTGTCTCACATGGGCACATGTCATTTTAATGTAACATGTTGTCATGTGGAATTTCAAGTGTCGATAGTTGGATGTAACAGTCATAGAGTAGATAAAGAGTCATGAGGGTAGATGAACTATCGCAAAGGGGAATGTCAAGGGTCACCCCACCCCTTGCTATAAATAGAACCTCATAACTCATTATAAAGGATTTTTGTCAGCCAAGCTTCCAATAGGACTATCTTAGAGAGAGCATGGACAATATTGTAACGAGCCTTGGCTTCTCCACTATGCAGAGCTAGTACATCTCTTTGGAGGAGGAGGCTGTTGTGGCTATAATGTTTCACTGTCAGAATTAGTGGTTGGACATGGATGTATTGTATGAATAGAACTTACACTTCTTAATATAACAAGAGCCAACACGCTTCATGCATATGTTGTATTGTATTTTAGCTATCTATTTACTCTAAATGATATATGTAGTTGTTTTCTTACACATGCATGTATATCTATTTCTGTGTATGTATGTATGAATCTTTCTAAAATGTGTTGTTGGTTTAACCATCACTTTGGATTGCTAGCTAACTTGCCTTCCTTGTTATGATGCATCTTTGCTCATGTGCTCCCTTCTTAACTCTGTGCTATTACAGGTTTCCAGGGGGCACACTCATCTCAAACCCGATGTGTTATAACCTCTCATTCACCTTCCTTGGCTTAGTACATATTTCACACGCTTGCTACCAACAGAGAAATATTACTTGCCTCTATGAGAAATTGTGGTCAAGGCATTACCATACGACCCACTACTGGGACTCCTACACCAAATGGTCTGAGGTATAATTGGGACTTATTACTGGGGAGCTCCCCTTACATGTTGGTGGGTTGAACATCGTCAACACTGCAATAATAATTTTTTTTTTGGTTGGGTTAAAAATTTTATAAGTAGAGTTATGAAACAATAGCTATAAATAGACTAGTTATATTCAATGTCCTTAAGACCCATCTCTCCTCTCAATTAGAAGGGAAATTGAGTTGTATCAATAGGTGTTGATAATAATACTCCAACTTGAGAGGAGTATTTGCAACTAAGTTGAGATAGTTTAGAGTGCATAGCATCATGAGGTGTGTTATGGATTCTAATCCTTCATCCACATCTAAAATCCATAGTGAAAGTGATGAAAATAATTAATGTGGTGATGAAAATAACCTACCCAATAGATTTTAACATATGAAGAATGATTACTACAATGATAGTAACTTAGTCAATGATGAAAATATTGATTGTGGTGATGAAAATAGAGAATATAATAACTCCAAATGTACCGGTACTGGTTACATGATTGACAATTCAGTGGTTGATTACTACAATGAGAGGAACCTAATTAGTGATGAAAATAGTGAGTGTGGCGATGAATATAGTGAATCTAATAATTTTGAACATACGAAGACTAATTACATGATTGATGATTCAAATAATAATTAATATAGTTAGAGGAACCTAATCAGTGATGAAAATAGTGAGCATTGTGATGAAAATAGTGAATCCAATATCTCCAAATGTACAAATATTGGTTACATGATTGAAGATTCATATCCTCCTTATTATGATTCTTCAGATTCACATCCTCGTCCTAAATGTCTAGGAGTGGGAGGTGAGGGTGGCCATGTTGGAGGTGACCATAGTTATAGTGACTAGGGTTATAAGATGAGCGACTAGATATTGATTATGAGGGAGAGCATGTCAAATGTGATCATAGTTATAGTGATTATTTCACCCTACCCATGATGAAGTTGTCATAGGATGAGGGACCATATATCAACCCAATGTATAAATGGATTTATCATATGATAGAAGTTAAACAATAGAGAGAAAATACTTTGAGTAAAGCTAAAACCCACTAGCAGAAGATGAAAGTCATATTTGATAAAAGAGCAAAGGAACATGATCTACACGCTAGAGATTCGATATTGAAATTAGACTCAATGTAAGCTGATAAAGGAAAGCGTGAAAAGTTTGATAATATTTGGATTGGACTGTTTTGAGTGCAGGAGCTTCTAGATAACAATAAATACTAGTTGGAAACATTCGGTGGATATTTCCTCGAGAACCCTATTAATGGTAGGTTCTTGAAGAAATTCTTCAGCTAAACACTATTCATTCTCAACAAAAAAAGAAAAAAAAAATTATATATATATATATATTATATTATATATATATATATATATCATTTAGTCATTTTTATGCATAGGATTGCGATTTTCAATTTCAATAAAGTCATCAGAAGGGGAAGATGCTACGTTCAGGTTGACGCCATAACCCCATTAAAGAAGGAACTAAAACAAAAATTTCTAAAGAGACCACAGGAGCCTATTGTCTTGCATAAAGCAGATGTTGGTGTCAAATGTAGCAAACCTGTGAAATTTGGAGTCGAAAGGAAAATATATGAAGATTTAGCCCCACACATTGTTGTTCACAAGTGCCAACACCGCTTTTCTTCCACAGTTGTAAGAAATTCTGTTGTACCAAATCATGATCCATGGACATTGGGAAACAATTAGAATGCATAAAATGGGAACATTGATCTAGAACAAACAAGTATTTGATTGGTGGAGCTACATGTTGCCCTGATCCAATGAAAGTGGTGCTATCTGATTTGATGCCCTAGAGTGCTTCTTTCCACATAATTTCTTGGGTGTTAGTGCCATAGATGGTTGTAGAGTATGCCATGTGTTAGATCCTAGGCTCTGCACACACCCCCACAAATTTCAAAATCCATCGCCCACTTCTTATGGAATTCCACAATATGTTCCCTCCACTTCAACGACCAACCTATTTCCTTGCACACCACATCGAGTTTTTGACTACCAAGTGACCCTCAATGAGTTCTGTCTGTATTCCCATATAGTAGCTCCATGTCACTATCTTGTCATATGTCACATCATCACTCTATCACCCCAGTCAAATTAGATGTGGCCTGATCCCACCTTAGGTTCATGTGATTCTGACATCATGCACACTTGAACCAACTCGCACAACCTGTAAATATGACGATAGATAGAGTTCACATTCAATGGTCATCAAGGCTCTCCATCATGAACCTATGAAACCAATAAAGTGATGAGAGGGTATGAAGAGTGACATATGGCAGCCTCTAATATAATTTGCACACCTGAAAACATTTCAAAGACTACAATCCTAGTGGTGTGAGATGCCACCACTTCGATCTCCAATTAGGCCCCATCTCAAAATTCTTTGACCTTTATGCCCATAAAGGTGGCCTAGTCATCATTCAGGTTTAATAATCCACATAAGCCACCATATTATGAGGCGGTCATCAAAACCACCACCTGATTGAAAGTTGACTTGTGTTTAGGTCAATTTCTTTATAAAAGCTTGAAAAGTCTAATTTCCACCACTTCGCTTGGATTATTCACCATTTCCTCATTCAATTGCTTAAGAATTCAGCTTATAACCTAAATTTATCAACACAAATTTGAAATTTTTTTCTTCCATTCTTGTTCTTCGCATACTTCCATCCCCCTGGAATCCATTTCACAACTAAAACACTCAATAATTTAGCATTTAAATCTCAAAGTTGTGCATTCCATGAAAACCCTAGCTAACTATTAAAATAATTAGATATTATTTTTTGGAATTCAATTGCGTTAAGTAAGTCATTCATCTATGATCATTTCCATAGAGGTAGTCATAACTAACTAATTTCTCATGATTTTTGAATAGTCCAATTAGCACTCATTGCATTGGATGATGCTCACAGGGGTGAAGAAGTGGGGTTGAAACTAGTGAAATCATCACTTCCGAGGCTCACACTCGGCAACCATGACTTCCCAAGAGGTCACCTATCCCAAATCGCCTCTGGCTCAAGCACACTTAACTGTGGAGTTTTCCCCCATAATGAAGCCCATTTAGCTTGCTACCCCATTTGCAAAACCTTAGCAAATATTGTGCTTCATGAACCATTCCAGTAGAGTTCCCCTCACTCTTTTGAATTTAAGTGTTGAGGGGCTTTCATAGTGTAAATGGCTACTACATTATATAGTTGCAATGACTACTATGTACAGTGGAAATGATTGGTAAATTTCTTTGTCTCGCATCACATATCAGAGTGACTTAGAAGTGACATTCATATATAATTGACATTGACAGATATTGTGTAAAAAAAACTAACCTATAAATACCATGGATATTTCTATGAGGATCGTGCAAGTATTCTTGAGGTTCAAAATTGACTTTGACTCATAGGAATGACATAAATTTACATAACCATGATGGCAATGATCGAATGGATGTCATATAAATGAAAATATATTCACAGTGTGATTGTGGTCATAAAAATTTAATGAAAGTAAAAAAATACTCTTGAAAGAAGTCTTCGATGAAGTCAAGTGAAGGTTATATAGTTGGAGAAGTCAAAGCATATTTTATTAAAGAGATTTATATATCTCTGTAAGAAAAACCTTGAATTGATGAACCTATACATAGCTCGTAGCTCAACATAGGAGAAGTTGATGCACCAATATTCAAGATAAACACTTATTGAAGAAGTGTTGACATGTGAATAAGGATTGAATCCTTTCCAAGAAAAAGGTATTGTAAAATTGCATAGGTATTTACAATTTCTATAGGAATTTCATGATATGTGTCAAGATATCTAGGTCATGATGGTATTTTGAAGGATAAAGGGTATGCATAAACATGGAGAGATACATTTTTCAATATGATACCATTCCAAGTATTCATGCCTCAATATCAAGAAATTAAATACATCAAGTTTGTGCATGGTACATCGTAATGTCTAGGGTTGGTTTGAAAATTTCTAGTATCTAGGGTTTGTAAACCCTAGATCAGACTTGGATTTGAAGCCCTAGAAAAGGAAAACCTCCTTGTTTCCTAATTTGAAGTGGGGGTTTGACAACTTTTTATTGTTACAAGAACCTCCCACTCAACTTAACAAATAAATGATCTAGCTTATATATGACTTTTGCGGAATTAAATACTTTAAATAGGTGTATGTTTTTTTTTTCTTTTAATTTTTTTAAGTGATTTAAGTCCATTTTTTTCTTTTGATATTAAACACATATGACAACCATATAATGCAAAAAATAAACAACCACACATAACAACAAATTTAATCTAGGAGTTCACCCAAATATCATAGGCTACATCTCCTTGATATTTTGTCATCTTGACCTAGCTCCTTGGGATTATGGAAAAGTTTCTTTTACAAGTTCCACACTTAACTCCAAAGGTTACTAAACTGAACCAATGGGTTTAGAATACCATCTATATATCTATCATGGTTGTCATCACTCTGCAAATAGTTCTAAGCTCCCTTATACTTGATTCCTTCAATCAGTGCTATGAGCTACCCTATGCCTCTTGATGGCACTAACTCCTATAGAATTCTTTAAATGTCACTAAAACCTCTTCTACTATCTCCAAAACATATCAGACACCAACAATAGACTGATTATTTTCTCAAAATAAGCATTGCATCCCCAAACTAGGCCTTCCTCCACGGTTGGCACTAGGCTGCCTGAAACTTCCATGTAGCATATCGGCCTTTATAAGTCTCCAAACGCTTTTGCAAATACATGCAAGGGATTTAGAAGGCTCATTACGGTCAGGAATGACTATTTTTTTGCTGATAACGAGTACTGGTAGCTCCTACAACTGCCTCCAACCCCTGGTAGCCCTTAGATCCAAAATCTCCCTAGATGAAAATCTCTATGAAGATGACTTCCTCAACTTCTCTGGGCTATTCCATTGGCTTCAACAGGCTCCAATTAGCCTACTTAGCCTCTTGTTTCACTCCTTGTCTCACTAGTCGAAAACTTCTCCTGGAGTGCATTTAATCAATATCCCCTAGGGATACTCCACCAATTTTGGCAAACTGCACATAACTCTAGTTAAACTTGGCATAACCCCTAAGTTTAGCCACTCCACCAGGTTGACCATCATAGGTAGCCATAACAATAACTTTCTGGAACACATATGGAGCGTTAATTATCGACAGTTAGGGATAAGGCTAGCGGCCATATTAATCAGCAATCGTGTGGGACTTTTTACTTAGTGGAATCTCCACCATTGATCAATCCCACTTGATCCTTCTCTGACTTTCCATTTTATCAATTTCTTCAATCCACACCATCGATTCCACTCCTTCAGATCCAATGGATATCACCTCACCCGCTCGCCAACTAGCTCAGTCGATCTCCATCGTCGATCTGTCCCACTCGATCCAACAACTATCGCCTCACCTGCTCACCAACTAGCTTGGCCGATCTCCAACGTTGATATGAACCATCCAATCGAATGGTTGTCACACAAAATCACGTGAAATATTGCACGACTAATATCAGATTGAGACTGCACAAGAAAAGTGGTTTTCTCATGCTACGTGTCCAATGCTAATGTTAATCGCATGAGATTTAGGAATATTGCTTACATTTTTTTGTCTGCGTAAGATATTGTTTCCCACTTTCTGAATACTACCCATGTGCTCAAAATGGAACTTACAGAAATATGTTTAAGGAAAGGTTTAGCACTTAAACCAAATTAATGTTGGTCAAATGTCCATAAATTGCAATTTACTGGACTTTTCAAATTGCAATAATGCCTTCATATGGTGTCAATTTTTTGAACCGTTCATGGCACTGGAATCAGGAAGGTGAGATCTATCCAGTCTCTTAGGTTCAACACACTTTCAAACACTTTGAAGTTTCAGCTATCATTAAGGTCCTTGATCAATATCTGATCACTCCTCCCCATTTGGAATCTTTTGGACCCCAAAATACTGATATATTGATCTATAGAGTATATTAAAGTACACCACCCTCTTCTTTTAGCCTCCATATGCTTTATTTGCATGGCTAGTGCATTTGAACCAAAAATCAAAGGTAGTCAACACTTCCCTTCCTAGATTCGCTTGTCCTCCTATTAAGAACTCTCTTCCTTGAACTCATTCATAATTTATGTTGAGAAATTTACAGAAGGTAGCTAACATCTCTTCCTTGATCATCGACCCAAGTTTGCTCAAACAAACATGATATTACATCACAAATATATGCACACTGAAATGAAATTTTTATATGTACCAATAAAAGTATGTTTTGCTGTGGCAAGAAGTCAAACCACTTCTTACCAAGCCACTTCTATGGTGACTTTTGTTGTTGCAAATCCTTCTGACATCCTGTCAGAAACAACATAATGCAAGAAAAAAACAACTTGATGACATAAATTCACATCATGTAAATCACCATCATGTCTTTACATCTTGTATACAAATGATCGACTAAATCGCAAGCTAACAAAAACATACCCTTTCAAACAACTGACTCTCCAAGTGAAACATGTACAAAAAGAACTTGATGATTCTTTTTCAAAGTAGAAAGAATTCCACCACTTGTGAACACTTCATCATTATCTCCCTTTTTTAATCTTGGAGACAAAATCAACTTTTCCAAGTCGACATGACATTTTCATGCATTTTTAAACAAAGCAATCGACCATCAAGTCAATTACACATACATGTTCAAATACAATGAAATCATCATCATTCATTTGTTCATACACACCATTCTCATGTATACATTTCATTCTTCAACTTTCTCTCAAGCACAATCATGAGTACAAGATCCTAAATCATATGTAAATGTACTTACAAAGTTGCAATGAACATAATTTTTCTGCAATAAAGCGAGTCTCATACTCCAGTTTTTCATTCACATTTCTGGTAAAACCCTGCAACTTGCATTCCATTGGCAAATAAATGAAACAAATCAATAGACGTGCAACCTCAACTGGATAAGAACTCTAACCATTTCTTACCAATCTACATCAAAGGCACTTCCTTTAAGTTTACATCAACATCAACATGTGGATCATCCTAAAACACAACAATAATGGAAACTTCCTTTCCATTCTTGCCATTCTCTTTTTCCACCTTCTTCAAATTTCATGGACGCATTGTTGGATTCAAAGTCCAACACTTTTCAGCAATATGTCCTTTCTTATGGAAATAAGTTCAACACATGTTCATCCTCTTTACAACATACTTTTCCTTGTCCAACAGACCTTTGGATTCTTTCCACCTTTTCTTCAAAAGTTCCCTGTTTGTGGCCATTTTCTTCCAACATCTAGAAACACTATGGTTAACCAAACCACAAAAGGAACATGAAATTTTTTTCCACTCCTTATGTGGAAATTTACCATGCTTAACATGATCAAAAGAAGTGTGATTGAAATCATATTTATACCTTTCTCTTTCACCTTCGTTGCCTTCATGAGAAGGTGAATCGAATGAAGAATTGGCTCCTTTCAGAACACCATCAATCTCTTTAATTATTTTAGAGCTTTCACAACTCTCTTGTTCAAGTGCATTCTTATGAACACCTTCTTCTTGCAATGTATGTTTCAAACAATTGCATTCCCCATGAACACAATGTTTACAAATTTGAGGTAGAGAACCTAAAATGAAACTCCTCCTAGGAACTATTTCAATTGCCTTCATGGCTGCTTTGGAACTTTCTCCATAAGATTGTCCATAGCCAAGACCCAAATACTTAGGCCTTTCCTCAACCATTATTGGCTCAACAATGCCTTGTGCATGTTTGCCCAATCCTTTTCTTTCATAGCCCATTTTTGACATCAACTTGGACCCTATGCCTCTTGTATGTTTTTCAAAAGAACCAACATAAACATTCATAGAGGAAATTGAAGACAAACTAGGATTGTTTACCTCTTCTTCAAATTGATGCTTGACTAAGGATTCTTTGGCAACAAGGAGGTGTGTCTCAAACTCATGCATCCTTTCTAGGTTCATATTTTCATTATGAAGTTGGCTCTCTGTTGAGCTCTAGTATTGTAGCAATAATGCTGCAACTCCTGGGGCTTCCTTCTTTACTTTTATCAACTTGATAGTTCATAACAAACTTGGAAGTGACAGTGTTGTATACACAAGTACTAGCTCTTACTGCAGGCTGTCATGTGGTCAACTGGTGTAAGTTCGCTAGGAGCTTAAGCCAACTTCTATGATTTCTCAAAAGAAGCTTTAACTGTGATGAAAGGAAACTAACTCTACAGGGGGTATTCTACTTGCAGAAAGAGAAGGAAAAATGAAATGATATGCAAACCCTAACAAACCCTAGTTTACCCATTAACCCTACTTTTGCAAGAAAAGAGATGGAAACTACTGAAATGGGTTCCATTGACTACTGAAAAGGTAAATTGCATTTATTCAAGCTATTTCTGAAGAGAAATGAGAAGAATTCATCTTTTTGTACTTTTGAGTATTTTTATGTGGAATTATTATGCTTGTGATTTGACTGGTTGTGACTGTGCAGACGTTTGGTGGCGAAGGAAGATGGAGTTGGCTTTTCAAGAGGTTGAGGAATGTGTGAAGGGGTCCTAAGAATCCCCTAGTACCATTTTGAAAGCTTCCATTGCGATCAGACTTCGAAAAATCACTCACAGGAAATTCTATAAGGGGCTACAAGGGATCTACGGGAGGTTCTATAGGAGGCTCTACAAGAGGAGGCCAAAAGTGGTTGTTGGAGGTTTGAAGGTGGAAAAATGATGGGAAAATGGAAATGAAGGCTGGATGAAGGAGTTGAGGGCTCTAGAACTTGTCAAGGAAGGTCAGGGATGGATGAGATGGTTGGATTTGTTCAAAGGGCAAGAAAGCAACTTTATGAAAAAACGCAGAAATTAGGGAAAATTGGCGAGATTTGGTGAATGAGTTGGGAAATCTTGGAGAAGTGAGTTGGTGCTAGCTATTTGATAGAGGGATGGTGAGCTGAGATGTCCTACAAGAGATTTGCACATGCACTTAGCAAAAATGACCATAGAAAGAACTGAAAACAAAGTTTTCTGCAACTTAACTTAATTTCTGACCTAAAACCAAAAAATGTTGAACAATACCTTATGAAATGAAAAGCATGCGAGATAACTATGGTAAAAGGACATGAAATAATCTAAGAAACTGAATCTGAACCAATATCAACTTTTCCAAGTTAAAGGATCGCACTAGCAGTTGCATGAAAGATAAAAAAACTGTGTTTTTGGTGGCAGCAGTAGCGCCTTGACCTCAAATCATGGTCCCAAGAAGGGAGAAAGGAGATCAAGACCTGTTGTTGGCCTTTTTGGATCTTTTTCTGTCACTACAACAACTTACTTAAGGAACTTGAAACAAAAAATAACTATTCTAACCATCAAAAACAACCTAATTTAACAAAGCAAGATGAACCTAAACAACAGAAATTATCTCACGAATGAAAGAAAAATCATATAAATACACAAAGGAGCTGCCGGGCAGCTTGGGTTGGGCCCTAACCCAAGAGCTTCAACCCTCTAGAAAAGGAGTACAGATCAGACTCCAGAGATTGAAGAAAGAGAGGTTACACTGGTTCACTTTGTCAAAGTATCCTATAGACGCGGGAACACAGAACAAAAAGAGCATATATGTATACATGCACTTTCACAGAAGGAAAAGTGCGTATGGGATGGAAAATCAAGTTTTTGATCCAAGGTATTAGGTCCATGGTATTGACCCTAGGTATTTGGTCCAAGGTATTGGTCTTAAGTGGTTTTGATCCAAGGTATTGGTGGTAAGTGTTTTTGGTCAAAGGTATTGATAAAGGGCCTAAAGCTATATAAGGAATAGAAGATCATAAGGCCAAGGTGTGCAAGTAATAACATTCTAAGGAATAATTCTATCTCAAGTATATTTTATGTTGCAGGGTTATGTTTGGGACCAGATCTGAAATATTTATGTGCACCTTCAGTTCAATGTTGGATCGAGATCATGAGACATGAAATGAATTATTCTTGAATGATCTGATATTGGTTGAGATTAGATCTAATGTTTTGTGCCTGTTTTATTCATTATCTATCAAGATCTCGGTTTGTCTGAAGTCTATAATTGCAGCAAAGTTTTAAGTCAATATTTACATATCTATAGGCAGGTTTGTCTCGGCCAAAGAGCGTATACACACAGGTTTGGTACTTTCAAGTAGCATATAGAAAAGAAAATCTTCTTTTTCAGATCTCACTGATCTATCTGATCAAATTCAATTGTTTTACTTTTGTCTGTCAATGAAGTCTTCTTAGATATGAATGTAAAACTGAATTCATAAGTAGGCTGGCATTTTATTGATTTATTATATAAGTGAGAATAAGTGATCTTTGTCACTGCCTGTGTAAAACTTTGTAAGTTGACAGTAGATATTCAGTATATTGATGGTTGAATCAGACTTGATTCAAAAGTTTAAGTGTGTAGTAGTTTCGAAGGCATACATAGGTTTAATTCACGAAAGTAGTGTATACACGCAAGTTTGGTTTAGCCAAGTAGCGTATCCACTCTGATACATTATTTTTGAGGTTACAACTGGTTCTGAATGATGATGCAGGGTTTTGGGATTAGCACAATGTTCTGATGTCAGTGATCTATTTGTTCAGATTAACTGAATATTGGTTGATGTAGTTTAACTTTAAAAGTTTTGGTGAGTCCAGTGTGAAAATTTGATGAAACGTGGCCTTGAGATTGTGGTGTTGTGATCCAGGAGTATCCACTCTAAAAATTCATGAAAAGTTTTCCTTGGTGGAATAGTGGAGTTTTTTGTAGGCTAGCACCTATGTACTAGTAAACATATTGGCTAGTACAAGAGTTAGGGTGTTGTAGCTCCCTTCCAATAGAAGCTAGAGAACGAGAGAAGGTTGTAACCTTCTATAGGTAGAAGCCTATGTTCTGGTACAATTCTGCACTAGTACAAGATTGTAAACATATTTTCTTATTATTAAAAGAAGACAGAGATGATGGCAATAGGTGGTTTTTACCAACATTGGGTTTCCACCTTAAATCTTGGTGTTCATGTTTGTTGGTTATGTGTGATGCTTTATTCTTATTTTACTATATTGTCTAATAAATCTTTGATATACTGGTTTAAGCTCAACACATGATAAATTATCTAAATCACAATTTCTCTCAATATATGCTCATTTCCTTAATCACGGTCGCATGTACATGCTAGTAGACTTCAGTGAAGTAGCATATATAAATTTGTTTGGGAAATAAAATTATGGATATGATAATACTCATTCACCCCCCTCTTAGTATTATTTCTAACATATTTCAGAAACCTCCCACCAAGTGTCACCTTCCCTAGATTTGTGGCATGCACGTCACAAGCTCAATTTTATCGAAACTCATCAACCAAACACTACAAGTCTCATTCCTCACATCAATCTTGTAGCTCTCACATCCCACATTGCATCTAGGATTCGTCAGCACATTAAGCTCAGTTGTTTTCGGGTAAGCTAGTTTTTCATGTCTCCCGCTATGTTTATGGTGCTTTTCGTGTTTCACTTCATGTGAATGTTGTCTTCTTAACTTTAGTGAGTGTTTGATGTCTTTTTGATACATACTAGCTTGTACTAGCACCGTTTTAATTTTCGTTAACATCTCACTGTTGTCACATCCATGACACTGTTTTGCACAGACGGTCATCATTGTAGTGAATCGCTTAACATAAATGCGTGCTTTCCCTATTTTTCGAATCATGCACTTGATATTTTCAAGAATTATGATTCACTCTTTTTTGCACTCATCTCACCATGAATTTATAATTCTCATGTTTTAAGTTGCTCGTCGGCCGGACTGGGATGGCTTGGCCCAGACTGTGCCTTACCTAGCTCGCAATGCACAATTTTTGAAGTGAAGGCTTTGCCTTCCCTCCAAAAATTTTCCAAGCCTAGCCAAGCACTAACCTCTATGCTTGCATTGCACAATTCTTGGAGGCAGTGTCCTGTTGGCCCCAGAAACTGCACAATGCACTTTGCTGGTTGCATGTCATTGTTGAATAAAATTGTGCATTGCATAGTTTTAGTGCTCGGCACGTGAGGCTGAACTATGCATTATGCAGTACTAGTAGTCAATCAGCTTCCTGATAGCCTAGACTATGCCTTGTGTAGTTTTGGTAGTTAGTCTCTCGACCTCCCAACAGAAATTGCGCAACCTTCATGAATAGTCACACAGGTATGTTGCAAGTCAGTTCTCTAGTTAGTTTTGATTTTCAACTAACAGATTGCTTGCCATATGTTAAATTATGGTATGTTATATGCTTAGAGAAATTTACTTCTTTTTATTATTATTATCCACAGATTAGCAATCACATGTCCATTAAGTAAAGTGCAGATAGAACATACAACATTCGATAGAAAACAAGCCACAACAAGAGACACAAGATGTGGTAGCTAGTCATGGACAAAACCCAATATTGGGAAACCCTTTGATCAAATATTCTTTTATGTTCAATAATTCAGTAGAGAGAAATAGTACAAAAATTTGATTAGCATTAGCAGTAGCAAACCCTAGATTAGCCCTAAACTAGGGTAGACAATATCTTACAAACCGACTGTTGGATTGCCTCAATTCCTTCACCAAAATGTACAGTCTTCTGAGGAGAGTCAGTTCCACCTAAAGTGTAGTTCTGAGAGAGTCTGATGGTCAACACTGGTCAAACTTCCAATCTGCAGTTTCAACCCTAAATTTTGCGTCCTTCCTTCCACACATGTGAGTGAAGAGTCCCTTTCTGTGCAGTAGGATAACAACCTCTTTTCTGCGTGGGATAGAGAGAGAGAGATGTGATGAGATATGTGTGTCCAAATGAGGAAAAGACCTCCTATATTTATAGGAAAATGTTGATGATGAATAGATGCGTCTGTTGGGCTTTTGAGCCTATATGAGTTGCTGGTCAGCTTGATAATTATTGCATAATCAAAATAAATTTATATCTCCATAAATAATTATCAGAATTGGATTATCTTTAGATCAATCCTACACCTATCGATGAGAGGAATCTAGGAAAAATATTATCAGCCATGAATAAGGTGACCCACATAGATTTTGGCCCTAGTTTCCAATTTTAACACTCCCTCTCAACTAGGGAACACTTCATCAACATTTCAGCTATCTGTCACTACTATTCATCCATCAAATACACTGCCCTGTATAGCTTGACCCCTGCTCTAATCTGCTATGTTCTTCCTTGTGCTAATCTTCTCTGCTCTATCCTACTCTATTCTACTCTACTCTACTATGTTCTTCCTTGTGTTGATCTACTCTACTCTACTCTATTATGCTTTGTTTGAATTATGAAGAAGAAGAAGAAGTGATTGAGGATGTATCATACCATCCTCCACTGACCCATAGTCAATCTCAGAGTGTGTACCACTAGTCCCAGACCAATCCTCAACCAAACTGAAGTCAGCGTCATAGTGGGTACAACTCCTACCACTAGTCCCAAACCAATATCATTGATCTCAGATCAATGAAGGTCACCCTAACATAGGGATTACAATAAATACAACGATGCATCCATCAGTACTACTATGGTCCCTAACCTCATTTCCCTACTCACTAATCAGATGAGAGGTACTTCCCATGAGTCCTAAATTGCACAGGTAGGATGCCTCGAGAGGAGAACTAATCATCCTATCCACAGGAAAGAAAATCATCATGTCCAGTGGATGGCACGAAGAACTAATCATCCCGGCCCACAGGAGAGAGAATCATCCAATTCCACAATCGCCATGGAGGACACATAATCTAGGGCTCACATGAGAACTAAACATTCTGCTACACAATTGTCATGGAGAACACATCATATAGACATTATAGGATAACTAATCATCCTATTACATAGTCGCCATGGGGTGTCATAGGGAAAGTTTTGATTCTTTTACCTTGTACACGTGTATCACCAAGGCATGGTGAGTCACCCTATGGTCATATATCGCTCCAAGAAGTACCCCACATCCCACGAGCTCCAAGAGATCAATACATCATACAAGACCCTCATCAGAGGACTTCTGAATGACACCAAGTTTTTCTTGAAAAGTAAAAAATTTGACCTTTCCTAGGGGCTTTATCAGAATGTCAGTGACCTGTTCATCTGTACCGATATGTTGGAGCCTTATAGCTCTCCACTACACCATATCTCGAATATAGTGGTACGTGATATCGATATGCTTGGTGCGATCATGAAATATGAGATTCTTTGATAAATGAATCCTGCTCTGTTTATCACATAGGATTAATCTAACTCAAAATAGCTCACTGAAGAGCTTTTGTAACCAGACTTCCTCACAAGTGGCCATGCCAGTAGAAATATACCTTGCCTCAGCAATGCTCAAATCCACTGACTTCTGCTTCCTGCTCATCCAGGATATCCAAGCAGATCCCAAGGAGAAACAGCAGCCAAAAGTGCTCTTAGGATCCACCACACTGCCTGCCCAATTAGCATCAGTGTATCCAAGTAGTCTCACATCTATGGTAGTGTATATTAACCCATAAGTAATTGTGCCATGAAGAGATCTCAACAGATTCTTGGCACCAACCCAATGTATGTGGTGAGGTTCAACCATATGTTGACTCAACGTGTTGACTGCAAAGCATATATCTGGACGAGATTTCACTAAGAACATTAATGCTCTGATGAGTTGATTATACTCGGAAACATTTCGTAAAACAGGTCCAGCAGCGCTACTGCTTAAGTTCTTAAAGTCAAGCTCCATTGGGGTAGTTACAGTCTTGCAGTCCACCATACCGAATCTTTCCAATATCTTCACGACATATTTTCCTTGAGATAGGAAAATTTCCCTTGGCTTTTGCGAGACTTCAAGTCCTAGGAAATATTGCATCAATCCTAGGTCCCTCATTTCAAATTCAAAAGCCAAATCCTTCTTACATTTGTGAATGAGAGGGTCTGCACCTGTTAGAAAGAGATCATCCACATACAACACCAGTATGAGAGGTTTTTCATCTTGAACCTTAAAGTAAAGGTTAGGATCAGCTTCACTCCTAGTCAATCCCAACTTCATCAAGTAGTTATCGATCCTCTCATACAATGCTCGGGGTGCTTGCTTTAGCCCATAGAGAGCCTTCTTCAACCTGCAAAAATGAGATTTTCGATCATAAATCTCAAATCCTTCGGGTTGCTCCACGTAGACCTTTTCTTTGATCAAACCATGCAAGAATGCAGTCTTCACATCCATCTGATGTAGGTTCCATCCTTGTGAAGCTGCAAGGGCTATGATCGAGCGGATGGTGGTATATCTGGCAACAGGTGCAAATATCTTGTCATAGTCTATACCTTCCTTCTAGGCAAAACTACCAGCAACAAAATGAGCCTTATACTTTTCTGTACTTCCATCTACTGCATGCTTTATCTTGTAAAGCCATTTAGAAGTGACAACTGTGTTGTCTTGGGGTATAGGAACTATTCACACACATCATTCCTCATAATAGACTCATATTCTTCTGTCATAGCATCCTTCCATACTTGATGCTTGATGGCATTTGAGAATGATGAAGGCTCATTTTGTTTGATCGTTCTCATGAAGGTCAAGTATCCCTGATACCTGTTAGGTTTCTTACTTTCACAGAAGGTTCCTCGGGGTGAAGTGTGTCCTTCATCATCATCAAGTAGCCCCCTAAGCCAAGAGGGCCTCTTCCTAGAAGAGGAAGGCTCAGTGGATCAATAGGATCCATGGGTTCATCCACATCAAGCATTGTTTAATCATCTTTTTCTTTTGGTTCCCTGGTGTTAGCTTCTTGATAGCTCCTTAAAGTAGGAAGATTGTTCACTTTACTGAGAGCCATATCTTCATCATAGGTGACATCATGACTAATCACGACTTCCCTTTGACCAACTACATAGATTCTATAGCCCTTAGTATTTTCACTAAAGCCCACAAAGATTCTTTTCTTTCTAGATGTACCCAATTTATTCCTTTTCTCTTTCGGCACATGAAAAATATACAAGGCTTCCAAAAATTCTAAAATGAGATACATCAGGTTTCTTACTGGTGAACATTTATTCAAGAGTCTTGGAACCCAATGCTTGATGAGAGCATTGGTTTTGTACATATACGGCGGTGTTTGCAGCTTCGGCCCATAGAAACTTCGAAAGTCTTTGATCGTGGAGCATGGCATTGACAACTTCCACAATCGTACGCTTCTTCCTTTCTACCACACCATTTTTTTCAAGAGTATATGGCGTAGTAGTCTCCCTCTTAATGGAGATCTCTTTACAAAAGTCATGAAACTCATTAGATTCATATTCAGTCCCATTATCAGTCCTTAAGATCTTGATCTTCTTTTTGGTTTGATTCTTGATCGAGGCTTTGAACTGTAGAAACCAGGAGAACACTTCATCCTTCTTTTTTTAAGAAGTATATTCAAGTCTTTATAGAATAGTCATCTATAAAAGTAAGGTAATATGAATATACTGCGAAGGAGTCATACCAGATATGTCTGAGTGAGCCAACTGTAATATACCGGAGGTCTTGCTTTGGCTTCAGGGGAATGGTCCCCTTTTGAGCTTTCCTTTGGCACATCACGGACATACACCTTCTTTCTCTACTTGGAATTTAGGCATCCCTGTCACCATTTGTCTTACATCAGGTAGAGCTTTATAATGAAGGTGGGAAAACTTCCGATGCCAAATTTCAGACTGAAGAGATGTGTCACAAGACATGACACCTAGTGGACTTCCACCGACCTAATATAATGAATCAACTTGAAACCCAAGAGTGAAGGCATATTTAACATTGTTTTTCCATACACGTACCTTGCCATCGTTGAAGGTCACCTTGTAGCCTTTGTCCTCTATGGCCAAGATGGACACCAGGTTCTTTTTGAAGTCAGGTACATATTATACATCCTGTAAGTGGATTGTATTACCTTGGTTCAATTTAAGAGAGACATTGCCTGCACCTTTCATGGGATATTTCATATTATCTCCAAGGACAATTTATAGGTTAGTTTCTTTCTCTATCAGATTATGGAGAACTTCTTTGTAACCAGTGAAGTGCCTTGAGGCACCACTATCAGTAAGCCAAATTCTCAGCAAGTCCAAAGGAGCAGAGGTAGATAGAGCAGATGGTAGATAATATTCATCCTTCTTATTGTCAATAGTGTTAGATTCATACCTGGAATTTCTAACCTTCTTCAATGGTTGTCCTCTTCCTTGATTTCTAGCACTGCTTTTCCCTATGCTATTAGATTTTACATTCCTTTGATTGCCATGAGAGGGATTTTGATCATCATCCTCGTGTGAGTCCCTTCTATTAGGGCACTCCCTTGCATAGTGACCCACTTTATTGCAAATGTAACATCGTCCTTTCCTTCCACCCTTAGGTCCAACGTTTCTTTTAGATTCAGCCCTAGAATTATTTCTTTTCTTAGCATGAGAAGAAAAGGTAGTGGGAGGACCTTTAGGTGTAGGCATTTCTTGCTCTTCGATCCTAGTTTCTTATTGAATGCATCTTGCCATTAATTCCTCGAAACCGGGAATTACATTTTTTTTTAGAAGAGTTTTCTTGAACACGTACCATTCGGATGGTAATCCTCCAAGGGTTGAGAGTGCCATTTCCCTATCAGTGATAATTTCTCCAATAGATAGGAGATTGTTCTTGATCTCGGTGATTCTTAAGGAATATGCTTGCATGCTCTCATCTTTTCCCTTCTTAATTTCCTTCAGCTTATTTCTAAGAAACAAAACTTGATTTGCATCATTAACTTTAAATAAACTCACCGGTCTATCGTAGATTTCCTTGGAGGTATCGATATCATAGATGTAGGCCACCAAACGTTTGTTGATAGAGTCCCAGATGATCTTCTTAGGTTTTACTTCCCCCTTGTACCATTTGTTCCTAGCAACATCAGATGCATTTGATGGAGGCTTAGCAATTCTGCCTCTCACATGGTCCAACACTTCCTATTCTTCTAATGTTAGATCGATAGACATCTTTCATCCGTGGTAGTTAGACTTCTCACAGAGCTTGTCTTCACTAGGGAAGTGTGTTGAGGACCCCATGAATCTTTTTGGATAACCTGCTAATCTTCTCCTTGGTGATTGCTCTTACTCTTGCTATTGCATGGGCTTTGTCTTCACCTCAGCTCTGATACCATGTTAAGTTATGGTATGTTCTATGCTTAGAGCAGTTTACTTCTTTTTATTATTATTATCCATAGATTAGCAACCACATGTACATTAAGTAAAGTGCAGATAAAACATTAAATGATTGACAGAAAAAAAGCCAAGACAAGAGACATAAGATGTGGCGGCTAGCCAGAGACAAACCCTAATATGGGGAAACCCTTTGATCAAATCTTCGTTTATCTTCAATAATTCAGCAGAGAGAAATAGTACAAAAATTTGATTTACATTAGTAGCAGCAAACCCTAGATCAGCCCTAAACTAGGGCAGACAATATCTTACAAACCAACCATTGGATTGCCTTGATTCCTTCACAAAAATGTATGGCCTTCTTAGGAGAGTCAGTTCCACCTACAGTGCAATTCTGAGACAGTGTCTGATGGTCAACGCTGGTCAAAATTTTGATCTACAATTTCAGCCCTAAATTCTACATCCTTCATTCCACACGTGTGAGAGAAGAGTCCCTTTTTGTGCAATAGGAGAAGAGCCTCTTTTCTACGCAGGAGAGAGAGAGAGAGAGAGAGAGAGAGAGAGATGGGATGAGATGTGTGTGTCCAAATGACGAAAAGACCTCCTATATTTATATGCAAATGTTGATGATGAATAGATGTGTCTTTTGGGCTTCTGAGCCTACATGAGTTGTTGGTTAGCTTGATAATTGTTCAATAATCAAAATAAATTCATATCTCCATAAATACTTATCGGAATTAGATGATCTGTAGATCAATACTACACTTCTCGATGAGACGAATCTAGGAAAAATATTATCAGCCATGAATAAGGTGACCCACATGGAGTTTGGCCCTAGTTTCCAATTTTAACACCATGAGTCTTTCCATGTCACTAGGTATCACAAGTGTTCATCTGCCTCTCATCAGCATAGGTACAATGGTTTCTAGGAGATCAAAGTCAAAGTCACCATTTAGAGCACACTTGGGGATGTGGTCGATCAAGTGTCTATGAACTTGCCTAACCATGAAGACATCAAGTTGTTGATAGACAAGGACATCAATATATGATGGCAGCAACATCATAGCAACCAACACCATGAATAGCAGCTAAAGGAAACACACCCATGCAATGAACACAAGAGGAAGGTTGTTGAAAACATAGAGGTGAAACAAAGTTGCAAGCTCAAGCAGATCCACTTGTGATGAAAGAAACTTTGGAGACTCGGGCTATGATGTGATGATGTGGCATGAAGATAGTGCAAAGATAGAGGATGAAATGGAGAAGGAGTTTCATGTGCTGAAGCAGCAACTCAAGAAAGAAAAAGAGTTGCATAGATGAGAGAATGAGTTGCAGTAGGAACAGGTACAAAGGAGCTGCAACATGCACTCACGAATGAAACTACACTGATACAAGTTATAGATCCATCCCAACAGCTAGCATCAAGGAGACAGGGTGAGAAGTATTTTTTGTCACATGTAAGGGAATGCAATAGCATGCATGTCATTGTGCACACACATGCAATCCCACCCATTCGGCACGCTCACTGAGGCAAAGACAAGAAGCAAGCCTGACTGGAGCTGAACATGTACCTTGACAACTTGATGTGCACAGCCACCAGCACATGCTTGGAGAGTAGCATAGACACTATGCATCAACATGTTATTAGTCCGGTCATACCAGATGACCATGCACATGTTATCAAATGGGTTGGACGGACGAGCCACACCAATGCACCCAAATGCAATAGAGGCAAGAGTTTGCTTCAATAAGATATCACTATGGAGGGCATGCACACCATCACGAATGATCAATCTTGGCATGAGCTCGCCACGTTCACCATCAAAAGCATGTCAAAAAGTTGGTCTCATCACAACGGGACGAGTGTTAGTCATTTCTTGCATGGCTTGCTCAAGCCATTTTGTCTCACATGGGCACATGTGCATTGTAATGTAACGTGTTTTCATGTGGAATTTCAAGTGTCGATAGTTGGATGTAACAGTCATAGAGTAGATAAAGAGTCATGATGGCAGATGAACTATCGTAAAGGAGAATGTGAAGGGTCACCCCACCCTTGCTATAAATAGAACCTCATAACTCATTATAAAGGATTTTTCTCAGCCAAGCTTCCGATAAGACTATCTTAGAGAGAGCATGGACAATATTGTAATGAGCCTTGGCTTCTCCTCTACGCAGAGCTAGTACATCTCTTTGGAGGAGGATGTTGTTGTGGCTATAACGTTTCATTGTCGGAATTAGTGGTTGGACATGGATGTATTGTATGACTAGAACTTACACTTATTAATATAACAAGAGCCAACACGCTTCATGCATATGTTGTATTGTATTTAGCTATCTATTTACTATAAACGATATATGTATCTGTTTTCTTACACATGCATGTATAGCTATTTCCGTGTATGTATGTATGAATCTTTTTGAAACATGTTGTTGATTTAACCATCACTTTGGATTTCTAGCTAACTTGCCTTCCTTGTTATGATGCATCTTTGCTCATGTCTTCCCTTCTTAACTCTGTGCTATCATAGGTTTCCAAGGGGTGCACTCATCTCAAACCCCATGTGTTAGAACCTCTCATTCACCTTCCTTGGCTTGGTACATATGTCACACACTTGCTACCAACAGAGACATCTTACTTTCCTCTATGAGAAATTGTGATCAAGGCATTACCGTACGATGCACTACCAGGACTCCTACACCAAATGGTCTGAGGTCTAATTGGGACTTCTTACTGGGGAGATCCCCTTACATGTTGGTGGGTTCAACACCATCAGCACTGCAATAATAATTTATTTATTTTTGGTTGGGTTAATTATTTTATAAGTAAAGAAGTTATGAAACAATAGCTATGAATAGACTAGTTACATTCAATGTCCTTAAAACCCATCTCTGCTCTCGATTGGAAGGGAAATTGAGTTGTATTAATAGGTGTTGATAATAATAGTCCAACTTGAGAGGAGTATTCACAACTAAGTTGAGATATTTTAGAGTGCATAGCATCATGAGGTGTGCTATGGATTCTAATCCTTCATCCACACTAAAATCCATAGTGAAAGTGATGAAAATAGTCAATGTGGTGATGAAAATAACCTACCCAATAGATTTGAACATACGAAGAATGATTACTACAATGATAGTAACTTAGTCGATGATGAAAATATTGATTCTGGTGATGAAGATAGAAAACATAATAGCTCCAAATGTATTGGTACTGGTTACATGATTGACAATTCAAGGGTTTATTACTACAATGAGAGGAACCTAATTAGTGATGAAAATAGTGAGTGTGGTGATGAAGATAGTGAATCCAATAATTTTGAACATGCGAAGACTAATTACATGATTGATGATTCAGATAATAATTAATATAGTTAGAGGAACGTAATCAGTGATGAAAATGGTGAATCCAATATCTTCAAATGTACAAAATATTGGTTACATGATTGAAGATTCATATCCTCCTTATTATGATTCTTCATATTCACATCCTCGTCCTAAATTTCTAGGAGTGGGAGGTGAGTGTTATAAACATATTTGGGCACTGCAACCCCAATCACATATGACCATAAACCAAGGGCTTTTAAACCCCTAAAAGTGTTGTTTCATGCCCTAAAGGATCAAGGTCAACTGATTACATCATTTCCCAGAAGTTTTCTTTGAAAACCTGCTCAGAATTGGACAAAACTGAACCATACAGACTGCTCCATGTTGAGGGTGTGATGCATCTCACCTGTTCCATGTAGAGGGCGCGATGCATACTGAAAATCCCTTCTATAGGGTGCAATGAGCGAGAGTAGACAAATGGCAGAGGCAGTTTGCTAGTTGGAAACTCAAAGAATCTTCTAGAAACTGCTCATATGACACTTGCCTCTCTGAATTCACCTAGGGATGAGTAATATATCATGAAATCTCCAAGTGGAAACAAGAACTATTAGTGAAATGACACTAATCATAATTCCAGAAGCTGACTCACCCACCTGCAAATATCTATATATGGATCCCTCATCCTAGAGATCCAGAGGTTGGAATTTCATATTTTGTAAGGAAGTGTTGTTGGTTTCTTTGTGAAGCATTGTATTGTTGGGTGATCTAGCTTTTCATGAGGTGAAGAGGGCTTTCATGCTGGGAGGATGGCGCTGGATCAAACAGCTAGGTTGTAATCCTCTCTTCTACTACTTCTATCAATAAAGCTATTTGAGTTTTCCTCCATATACTTGTATATCTCTGAATCTTGTACTTGTGTATGCATTTTTATGGTTAATGTACATTCGATCCTATATTATTTATGGTTATAGATCTCTATGCTTTGATGGTATTTTGCTGCTTTGACTCCACAAGTGTTCTTTGAAGTGGGACAAGTAAGAAAGGAGTTGCAAAGCTCTATCAAAGGAGAGAGGAAACAAGCAAGGAGCCAAGTGAAAGACTGAGGTTGGTACTCTCTGCTTCTCTCTCATCTATCTCTCATAAAGGAAAACACAAGTTACTTTAAATTGTTTGTTTCTAGGATAGCTACCCGTCTTAGTGGGACTAGCAGCTCTGAATGGACACTAGTTTTCCCAGAAACAAAATGGTGACTCCACTGGGGAGTGAATAGTTTGTTTGTCACCACTGTTGTTTGGTTTATAAACTATAGATGGAGCCTGAAGTTAAGCCAGCTAGCCTTCGAACTAATTTTTCTATGCAACTGCAATGTAGATCAACACTGCTTTAGTCAATCTCTGGGTTGGTTTATGAACTGAACATCTAACTTGCAAGCATCCTAAGAGCCCTGGTAGTAGCTCAAATAACCTCATTAGATCAGCCCCTGTACTTTGTGTTTATTGTTTATCATAAGCTTAGCCTAAATCCCCGAACTTAGCTGCAAACTGTGGGTGAAAACCAAGCTCAGTCTCGTCCCTGGACCATCGCAATGTCTCTCATTGGTAGTCTGGATGCATCACACCTCCTGTGTTTTGTAGGTGAGATGCATGCATGTTTCCATTAAGGACAAGTGCGATGATTGAGTGAGACTGTTTCTCCTTCCAGATTTTGGTTTTTTCTTCATTGTTTTAAGCTCTATTTAGTAGTTTTGTTATCTATGATTAGTATATCACTATTGAAACCTTCTTCCTTTACATTATTCAGCCTCCATTGACAAGGAATTGTGAATGTTTTTATGTATTTTTCATCATTTACATCCTCCTTTGCAAATAGTAGCTTAATTGAACTATCGTCTTTTGATTTGAAAATGTCGCAAATGTCGTTTTCAGTCAAGAAAAAGAGTGTCGTATAGTCTTCCTCTTTTAGATAGTCGATTACACTTTTTCCATTGTATCTGATTTGAATTGTCAATTCTTTGAAGTGTCAAAAATGGTTTTCCACTCAAAAGTGAAAGTGTCGTCTTAGTCTTCCTTCCGTTTTTGAAAAGAAATTGCTAAAGTGTTGCTTTGAAAAAGGTAGTTCAGATCTGTACTTAGTTTTCTTTTTTTCATTCTCACATTAAGGAAACTAAAAAAAAAAATACATGCATGTGCATTTGCATTTAGACTGCTTGCGGAAGTTGATTTAGGAGAAGTGCATTTAGTGTGTGATCTCTGCTCTATGTTGAAAGAATTTTACTTCTCTTTCCTTAGTAGCTAGGATTTTCATTGCTAAAAGAAAATAAACGATTTTTTATCATCTTAGATTGCATATTTAGGAATTGTATATCTACATCACGTGGTGAACCTTAAAGGAAAACTTCTTAAGAAAGATTAACTGTAAAATAAACCTCAATGAGCATAAAAACGATTTTGAACCTAATGCACAACATCTAGAAATCTAGTCCAGAGATGTATTCTGGTGTCGTAAAGCCTGGTAACTATCGTTTTTATCATAGGTTGGGTGATTCCTCCTCTTTGTTATGACAAGTGCCAGTACAGACTTGTGCTCCCACGTACCATCGAGTATATATTGGGAGACCACAATAGGCTGATATCCTTTATCCTTAGGAATCCATGCCTATCACCCTATCGATTGCAATGCACTGAACACAACATTCAGGAATATTGACTATCGTATGTAAAAGTATATTGTAGTTTTGTGATTGGTTTGGTAATCCTTGTGTCTAGATTTCCAAAGTATTCACTTTCGTTCCTTTTTAGACTCCTTAAAAGAAAAGCTCCATCTGAGCACTTGTCACTTCGGGCTCATTAAAAATCGAAGTTGACTAGAGTCATCTTTAGATTTTTCGTGACTCTTAAAAATTTAAAAAGCAAGTTTTGTCAAAGCGTCATAAAATTCATTTAATTTGGAATAACATTTTCCCCTTTAATTTTGAGTTGATCAAGTAATCCACAATTGTGGAAAAAATTCAGTCAAAACCCCATTATTCATGGAGACTACTTAGTCAACTGTCTTTGACTCTAGAAATGAAACCATTCTGGGCTAAGCGATCTCGTTTAACTGGCTCAAAGTCTCTTAGTTTATTTGAAACTTGTGTTTCAATATCCTCAGAGACTCCAGTTACTCCAATTATTTCTAGTACCCCTGCCTCTACAGAAGAATTTCGGCAGTTACAAGAGGACATTAGAAATGATCCTAGTGAATGGTAAACACTTCTATTCCTAAACCAGCTCCATCTAGAGTTGATTTAGAAGATGTTACCCCTCCAAAATTTGTTGTTGTAGAGTCTGTACCTTCTTCGGCACCTGAAATATTTTACAGACCTGACGGTCTACCTCTTCCACCTGGACTGATTGCTATAGAAGAGATTGCAGAGGATCTTCCATCCAATACCCCATTGCATTTTGGAACTAGGGTCCACCTATATCCTTCTATCACAAAAGTTAGTTCTTTTGATCACACTTCATCGCAAGTTCCTGTATAATTGTTAGGAAATCTTTTGGATAGACTCGATATGTCTGAACAACCATCGACATCTAGAACTATGTCATTCGATACAGCAGCAACAGAACCTCCTGTCGCTACTCCGACAATGTTCACTGGTATACCATCTATCCCAACTAGCTCTCAACCACTAAATGGAGTCCACCCAAGGACTGTGTCGACAACATGGTCTGTTTCTATTTGTTCATCCGAATCTTCTCTGGAATTTCTTATGTTGAGTCTCAACAAATTGATCCTTCACAACAGTATCAATTTGGGTAGTCCAGTCTCCAAAGACCAATTTTCCCTTTGAACACTAGATTTCTATCATATGGGGGGCAGTATGCCTTTTCCTTGTTCCCTCGAGGAGAACAACCATATGAGAGTTCACAACAGAATTCGGGTCAAGCTGGAATTGCATCTAGTGGTTGGGTACCAATACTGCCTCAACAACTGAAAGTTGTATATTCAATGCAACAAAATCAACCTATGTCGAACATTCCCACTACACCGGCTATTGTGACGGTGTCGCAAGTACAAGTGTTGCATGTTGTATGTCAACCTCAAGTCTCTCATGTCGTAATACAATAGACTCTTGCCTCCATGACTCAATCAGAACAACCAATTAGTGGCTCCTTAACTGAAGCGACTCAGGCTCAAATGTGTACTATCACCCCTCATCTTGGTCAAACATCTAGTATTGGACAACAACAAATGGTCTCACAGCCATGGATGGTGCAATATCAACAACCGCAATTCCAACAAGCTTAATAAGGACCTGAGCGATAAAGCTTTGTAGGTAGTGGGCAGTCGTATATTCAAAACGGTTACCATCAATCATATTATAATGGTTATGCCCATTAACCTTATCAAAGTTATCAACATCAAATACATTATGCTGGTATGCATATACTAACTACTCAGGCAATCCCATTTTATCCTGGGTATGCTTTGCCAAACCTAAATCAACAGTTGCCTTTCGTAGCAACTTTAGAATTACCAGATCTGAATTGGCCAACAAATGATCCAATTGCTTACGCCCCTTGGTGGCTGGTGATTCCTCATAAAAGTCCATCAGATATTCCTAAATTCAATGGGAATCCAGGTGAAGATCCATCGAATCATGTGATGACCTTTCATCTGTAGTGTTCGTCCAATGCTCTCAATGATGATTCGATTAGGCTTCACCTTTTTCAACAAAAGTTAACTAGTATGGCAACAAAATGGTACATCGAATTGCCTAGAGCTTCATTTGATAACTTCGGTGCCCTTGCCACCACCTTTTTAACCCATTTTCAGTTACCAATAAGGTACGAAACAGGAACGAAGCTTCTTACCAATTTTAAGTAGATGACAACCACTCACATATCTGATCATATTCATGAGTGGCGACATCATCATCTAATGGCAAAGATATATGTTCCTGATCAGCTGCTAGCTGAATGGTTTATTAATTCATTGTTACCTTCTATTAAAGAAGATGTGGCTAAGGGGGGAGTTGTCACTAAAGAGGAAGTCATTGCTCGTGCACAATATCTGGACTTGATTTATACTTAGTCTAGCATACTCTATGACAAAATTCCTGATGCTCCTAGACCAGAATTTTCCGTTCCTCCCCCTCCTAAATCAAATAGGGACTCTCATGATGGTGATGGCATGATTGGCACCTCAAGTACGCAAACCGTGAAGGCCCCATCTGGTAAAGCCCTTGCAGTTTCCAATAAAAAGGCAAATGACAAACTTCTTGCCTTAGAGGTTAATGTCATGTCGACCAACAAAGGCAAAGAACCAAAGAAACTAGGGGGAAAGAAGAAACGGAAAAACAAAAAGAAGAAACATGAAGATTTGACGCCTGAGAAACCTTGTAGAAACCCATCCGGGCAGAAGAAACTTAGTCAGCCATGTCACATATGTGATGAGGACCATTGGATGAGAGATTGTCTGCATAAAGTTGATATTAAGAAGTTCTTTAAGAGTTCAAAAACCTTAGAAGTATTGACTGATCCATTTCCAAACCCAGAAACCAATTTGGTTGCTAGCGACAATGCTTCCCCATCCCAAGTGCTTATGTTGTCCATTTTGAAACAAAAAAATGATGCTTTGATATCGACAAGGAACAAAGATTACGGGAATACATAGTCTTCAAACAACAAGGTTGGAGATCAACGTAGCAGTTCGACAACAACTTTGACCGAAGTTGTGCCATCCACCATTCCTGAGCTAACAATGAAGCCGCCAAAGGGAGTAGTACACAAATCGACATTTAATCCTCGTGCTTGAGCAGCACAAAATTATAATATAGTATAGGACCTGGCCCAATCACTATCCGTTATGTCGACACTTGAAGTACTCCAAAATTTCCCCTCCCAAAAGCAGGCCCTATTATCAGCAATAGGTGGGATTGAGCCAGCGGATTCCAATCTTGTGGCCTTTAATCATAAAGGATACAAACCTTAGTTACCAGCTCAACTTACTTTCCTCATACAAGTGAAAGCCCTCAATAAAAATGTTCATCAAACAATCATTAATGAGGGGGCATCTACCTACATTATGTCGATGAGTTGCTGGAAAACTTTAGGTTCGCCACCCTTGCCAAGATCATCAACGAAATTAAAAGCATTCAATGGACAAACATACATCCTGTACGGGATTTTAAGTAACTTGCAAGTTGAACTGGGGGGAAAGACAATAGAAATTGATGTCGAAGTTATCGATGGAAACCTCGATTACAATATCTTACCAGGAAGGCCCTGGATTTATGCTATGGATGTAGTTGTGTCAACATATTTTCGAAAGATTATGTTTCCCTTTCAAGGGGGAATTACAATCATTGACCAACAACCTTTCTCCCAAATAGTTCACAAGTTACGGGAAGCATTCCAATGATCCATGGAAGCTCTCATTTGCTTCAAAATATCATAGTAGGCCTCCTAAAAGACCCTACCTTCATGGGTAATTTTTCCCTGCCACCTCCAAGTAATCTAGTGGAAGTGGCCACGGTGGAAACTTGCAATATGATATCTTCTATATCGAAAAAGATTTAGAAGATTTTCGACAATTTTGTTAGCATGGATCATCTCCAAGTATTGCCTCCAAGCCCAATAGAAATTTTGTAGCAATCAATTTTCTTGGCCTGGGCGGAAAACCCAAATCAATGCTCAATGAGTGTTTGGATAGATAGGTCTAAGGAATATGGCACCTCTTCAAATCCTTGTTCGCATGTACATTCTATAAACGAAGGAATCATTCAGTCAATGATGATAGGAGAGGCACCATGGGAAGATTACCACCATGATTCCCATCTTCCAGATTACCACAAAGATTGTTCCAGCGACCTTAATCATCCTTAACTTTTTGATTTTCTATCAAATACTATAAATACGATGGATTCCGAGTGAAATCTTTCCAATATTGAAGAAACTATCACCATAAATATCTCGACCAAACATAATGTTGTAGAGAATATTCATGTTGGAAAATATTACTCTTCTTCAAAACTGGAAATATATTGTGCTCTCTTTCACGAGTTTAGAGATGTCTTTGCATGGTCATATGAAGAAATGCTAGGCATTGACTCAAGCATAGTTGAACACAAAATCAAGATGTATCTAGATGTCAAACCGGTACAACAACGGCTTTTGTAGGTGCACCCGAAGAAAGCCGCTACCATCAAGGCAGAAGTTGAAAAACATTTACATGTTGGTTTCATTTACCTGGTTCCTCTAACTGATTAGGTATCGAATATAGTTCCTGTGATGAAAAACCAAGGAACAATTAGAGTGTGTGTTGATTACAGGGATGTAAATCAAGCTTGTCCAAAGGACAACTACCCTACACCCTTCATCGACCAGATAATTGATGAATGCACCAGATGAAAAATATTTTCATTTATGGATAGATTTTCTGGGTATAATCATATAAATATCCACCCATAAGACCAGTCAAAGACTGCATTTATCTGTCCATGAGGCATATTCACGTATCGCGAACTACCTTTCGGTTTAAAGAATGTCAGGGCAACTTTTCAGAGGGCTATGAATTATGCCTTCCATGACATCAAGAACATCATTCAACCATATCTCAATGATCTACTGGCTCATTCACAAAAGTGAACTGATCATCCAAAGCATTTGAGAGCTATATTTCTATGTTGCCAACACTACAAGATACGACTCAATCCACACAAGTGTGTGTTTTGTGTCAGTTCTAGTCGTTTACTTGGTTTTGTAGTTTTTAAGGATGGGATTCGAGTCAACCCATGTAAGGTTCAGGCAATCATCGATATGCCTCCACCTTCAAATTTTCTTTAGATTCAGAAACTCCAAGGGAAAGCAAACTTTCAGAGGAGGTTCATTCCAAATTACTTCGAACTTGCTAAATGTTATATGTTTCCTTTGAAAAAAGAAGTGTCGTTTAACTGGGATCAGGTTGCACAAGCTTCCTTTGATGCTTTAAAGGAATCCCTAATAAAATCATCATTAATGTACGCTCCTGAGTATTGAAAAGAATTTAACTTGTATCTAGCTACAACAGATATGACCATCGCAATGGTTTTGATTCAAGAAGACAATGGAATCGAACATTTTGTCTATTATTTAAAACAAAACTTAAATGATATAGAAAGCAAGTACTCCTATGTTGAAAAGCTGGCTCTTGTAGCTATTCAAGCAGTATAGATATTTCAACACTATATCCTCTTTCGCAAAACTACCATTTTGTCAGATTGCAACCCCATGACTTACACTCTGTCATGTCAGTTACTTGGGGGAAAATATTCGAAATGGATAGCCATTTTGCAAGATTTTGATCTAGAATTGGTAAAATCCAAATCAAAGAAATCTTTAGTTTTCGGAGTTACTATGCGACTTCCCATTGTCGTCCAACGATTCAACATCCAAAGCATCAATCATGAATGAATCTTTTTTCTGATATCGTCGAGCAATCCGTAGTATGGAGATATAATCATCTATCTCCAAACCCAAGCATATAGGCCTAATACCTCTCACTCAGAACAACAACATACTCGATACCAAGCAAAAGACTACATGATCATCGGTGATACACTTTACTATCGTGGTATCGATACAGTTCTGCGAAGGTGCCTCACCCATGAGGAAGCCGAAAAAGTCCTGAATGATTACCATTTAGGTGCGTGTGGGGAGCATCAATCTAGTTATGCTATAGTGAAAAAGATCTTACGAGTAGGTTACTTTTGGCCAACAATGTTCAAAGATTGCATAATCGCAGTCAGAAGTTGCCATGCTTGTCAAATCTTTGACCGCAAAATCAGAATACCACCCACACCACTGCATCCGGTAGTTGTTGTTGGGCCATTCGCAAAATGGGGCATAGTTTTAATGACATGTAACCCCACCTCAACCGGGAGGCATGGGTATATTGTAGTCCCAGTTGATTATTTTACAAAATGGGCCAAGGCGATGCCTACATTAAACAACGACAGTGAAATGGCTGCTCTTTTCTTTTTCAATCATGTAGTCTCTAGATTTGGTTTCCCACAAGCTATAGTCACAGATCATGGAACACATTTCTGCAATCACATGATGGTTGAATTGGCTGCCAAATTAGGACTGTCCCACAACAGCTCTACTATGTATTATCGACAAGCTAATGGATAAGTTGAGGCCATCAACAAGGTCCTAAAGTGCATGCTGCAAAGGATGATTAGAGTCCACACACAGAATTGGCACCTAATCCTATACTCAGCCTTGTGGGCATATAGGACATCGGTAAGAAGTGCAACTGAATTTACACCCTTTCAGCTGCTGTATGGCCTGGAAGTGGTCTTACCGATTTAGTGTGAGATTTCATTTCTCAAGCTCGTAGTCGACCTTCCCCCTAGAACTTCAAAGGAAGAGGATTAATTCTTCGAATTAGTCCAACTGGATGAAATCTATTGTGACGCCGCCTTGGCTAACAAAGCTCATAAGAAATGAGTCAAGGTGTTGTTTGACAAGAATGTCAAACCCCGTGTCTTCTCAGAAGGTGACCTAGTCTTACTTTACGATCAAGAATCCGATAAATTGGGAGCAGGTAAGTTCCAATCATTATGGATGGGTCCCTACATTGTTAAGTGAGTATTAGCAAAAGGAGCCTATGAGCTAGTAGATTATGATGGGATTCCACTGTCGCAACCCCGAAACGGGTTGTACCTTAAGTGTTACTATTCTTGACTAAGTGTAGTAATCTCTTTATATGCTTTTGTTACGTTTTGTTTTCATCAAGATTGATCATTTTGGTTACTTAATCCACTTTTGCATTTTTTGCAGATGCGAACCTATTGGAATCATTTGTTGGATATACCGATGGAGCTAGTCATAGTATGTGGAACCTATCTTCTATAGCCTAGGCCATTTTTGATCTAAGTAGCGAGTTAGTGATCTTCAGAGGGGTATGTATTAGTTTGTCAATGAACAACATCGCTGAATACAGTGTGTTGATAGAGCTTCTCTCTGATGCCATCGCACATGGCATACACCGAGTTGTTGCTAGGCTAGACTCACAACTCGTCATCCTACAACTTACTGGAATCTATTTTGTTCGGAATCCAACTATCTACCGTATGTTCCTAAGGGTTAGGATTTTGGAAAGGTAGTTTGATTTTATTTAATATCAACACATTTCCAACAACTTAAACACATTAACTGATTCATTAGCAAATTATGTGTTAGATAGAAATTTGGAGCATTTATAAAAGAAAAAGCATGTCAATCAACATTTGCATCAGGATCATATAACTTAACCAAAATAAAACTCCGAAAATAAAAAATATATATAACTGTTTATACTTTTTACAAAATGTTCTGTGTCTAGGACAAAATGGGCATACGACCCAAAAACTCAAAAATGCAAGAAACACCCTAGACTAATGGTGTTACACAGTATTTTGTCACCGTCCCTGTTTCCCCTTCTCCCGTACATTGGAGGACCTATTCCGGGACCTGTGAGAAGTGACATAACCTAAAAACACCTGCATTGTATCCCTTAAAGTATGTACTCTATATGCCCTGAAGACACCTTCTGCAAAATACCCAAAAATATAGCCCTTTCTCCATTGGCGTTGTTCCACAGTGTACTGCTCACGCCAATGGGGTAAATCCTCCAAAGAGGGCATGCCAGCTGGTGCTCTATCTCAGAGTCGCACTAGTGCCAACCCAATTGGGTAAAGTTTTTAACCATAAAACTTCCGAAGGTTCCTTCCACCTTATCCATAAGCTAATTCCAGTTTGAATTGGTTCAGTTGGGCTTCATATCTCCCAAGGAGGGAAGTAGTTCTCCACCTCTCATGGAAGCTTCCTAATGATAAGGACAATCCCATGAATCAAGTGGATGGTCTTATCTTCTCCTCCTATCCCTATATAAGCTTGTTCTTTCCCCTTTGACAAGCTAGTTGGTAATTCTTGGTTAATGATTCTACTTTTCAAACTCCCAAAGTCTGAGGATTGCTAAGCTCATCTTGTAAGAGGTCTTGTGTATCCCTATGAGGCTAAATATTTAAGGAGGAGATCCATGTCCAAGTGATCAAGGAGAGAGAGGCTTGTTCCCATCCCCTACAAGTTTTGCAAGGCATGTGTTGCTAATTCACCCAGCCAAAGGAGGATTTGACGTCAGAACTTGGATGTATTCTATTTGTTTTATCAATAATAATAGATGACTATCATTATGGTTCCACTCATGTGTCTTTATTATGATGTTTGAGTTGTATCCTTTCTGACTGATACATAGTTGCATTTCCCAGATTTTATGCTTGTATTTGTCTTGTTCTTTGCATGTGCAGGTATCTATTCACGGAGATCGTGAGGATTGTGACTAGCTAAAGCGAAAGAACGGAAGCGACGACCCTTCTACAAATATAAGCATTGGATTCGAGGTAGGATCTCATCTTGG
>APFE030062245.1:56832-74524 GCA_000404065.3 Pinus taeda | reverse complement strand
GATGATCTGTTCTATTTTACTGCACCTATTTACTATTAATATGGTTGATAATGTTCTAATGCACTCATTAAGGATCTACTAACTGAATCATAAGAAGTTGTGGAAGTAGCATATATGAATTTGAATATGGAAATGAAAATTTTTTATTGATGTGATAATACTGATTCACCCCCCCTCTCAGTATTATTTCCAACATTAATCCACCTACATGACTCTCATATTCTTGTATTGATTTCATAGATCTCTTTGTGCACCCAGTGGAAACTATGTTATTAGGAAGCGCTCCCTCCAAAATCAGTGCAGATATCAGGAGGGTCCTACAATTTTCCAAACAATATAGAGTTGCAGATTGGTACTTATACCAAAATCACACGAAAATCACAATATATGGATGTGAAGGCCAAGAAGAAAGCTCAACATAGGATAACAGATCAACTTGGCCCATTTATATGTAACAGTAGGGAAGTAGGAAAGGAAGCAGAAGAAATCCTCCAAAGGTTGAAACTGAAACAAAGTTTTATTTGGAATTATGACCCTTTAGAGTTTATTTGTAATAGGAGACAAAAGAATAAATTATCTCCTTCTATCCACCATAGAATTCCTGAAATTGAATAGTATGCAAATCAACTAGAATGGGTGGAAAACACTTTGGTAAAGCGAGATAGCATAGAAGTTGCTGTCAATAATATTAATTGATTTAGAAAGAAGACTTGATGAAGATTCATTTGTACAGGTGCCAGGAGAGTCCCAATCTCAAAGGGAATCATCAAGATACAGTGGGAAAATAGCAAAAGAAGGACCTCAAAAGCGAAGACCATCAGAGTAGCTAGAGGAATCAAAACAGCTAGAGATATTAGAAGAACTTGCTCAGCCAGAACATATAATGAGTAATCCACCTATTTTACAGACTCCTCTAAATGAGGAGAGAAATCCTAAGAGAGATAGAGAGGAGGCCACTCCTTCTAGTAGACCTATTGCCTAGACTTATGTCAAAAGGCAAAGGTTGAATCCATTTTCAGAATAGGATTTTACTGAAGAAGCAACAAAAACTACAAGTGCAGAAAGAGTAGAAAGTAGACATACCACTCCCTCAGGAGGTACACAAGAACCTTCCACCTCACAGGCTCAAATGCTAGAGAGACAACAAAGCGTGGAAGTATCCTCCTTCAGGGCTTCTACTAGCCAAAGCCCAGACATTAGAGAGAAATATAAAGAAATAAAGGCTAGGAATGAAAGATTGAAGGCCAAAAGCTATGAACATTACCTAAAAATGGATCCTACTAATTAGACAAGGCTAATGTCAGTCGTTGATGTGAAAGAGGGTAAAATGCAGATGACTTTCATGAAGCCAACTACACAACAGCCTACGTCAATTGTTGATTACTAGAAAACAGACTTTGAAGTATTGGCAAAGGATATGCATCCTATTGACCAAATAGAATTACACAAGCAGACTGGGGAAATGGTCTACTCTACCTTGACCGACAAAGAAATTGCAGTTCACCGACTCCAAAATTTTCTGAATAACATATCAGCACAATTCCAGTCAGAGAAGGCCTCTTCATAGGCCAAGGATACTAGAATAAAGTCCTTAGAGGACTTAGTCATAGAATTGGGGCATGATCTCAAGGATGTGAAAGTTGCAAAAAGCTTATTAAAAGGAAAAATGATGACATAGCTACACTGAAAAAGTAGCTCAAAATTCCTCCTCTTCATCATCCTCAGACTGCTGAAGTATTGAAAACTCAGAAGGAGGAAGAGATTATGGACTTAGTCCTTAAGCTAAATGAACGACTAAAATAAATAGAGAAAGAGCTTCATAACTTGATACAGTCTAAACAGAGTGATTTGGCCACCACTCTTCAGACTGTAATTCCTATAGTCTGTACAGTAGTACCCTTCGCATTGGCTGCTTCTTTAGCACCAATAGTTCCACCAACTACTACTCTGCCAGTTACAAGTACATCAACAAGTGCAGGGACATCCATAGAAAAGAGAAATGAATTGGTAAAAGCCATGGAGGAAATGAACATTCAAGCTACTAAGCTTAAGAGGCTTAGAGAAAAAGTGTCAATTTTGGAGACTGATTGCAAACTTGGACAGATACAACAGAAGGAAGAAGTTCAGAAGAATCAAAGAATGGAAGAAAGAATAAAAGTCCTTGAAAAGGACTTGACATTGCAAAAACCACTTGGAGTCATGAAGGAAATTCTTTGGGACAACATCATTGACTCCATCAATGATGTTTTACCTTCTATTCAAGTAATTTTTTAACAAACTGAACTAGTAAAACTGGCTATAGAAGCAATCCACAAGACAATGGAAGAGTTGGGAGATAAGCCTGAAGAAGATTACCAATTGATAACATTTTTGAATAGAAGAAATAGGTATCAACTAGATGAACTGGGTATACAAGACAGAAAATGGACCATCATAGAAATAAATAAGGTTCTCACCAAAAGGAACCTAATGCTCAATCTGGAGAAAAGATGTCAAAGCATCCAATCTGATATTGACAGATTTATGACAAAGTATGGTATTTTAAGGGAAAAAGGACTCCCTAGTCCTATGGTAATCCATGAAAAGCTGATGACTTAGGAGGATTATATTGAATGATTACACAAGTTGGCTAGCAGCCAAGCTAGTATTTTAGGGGTAAAATCCTTGCCCACTAGGAAGGTATTATATGCTAGTCTGGAAAATCTATTTTTCATAGAGCATGAGGTAAAGCACTTGTTCGTCAATAGGCCAAATTTTGCCAAGTATACAGACGCTGACGAGACATATAGAAAGATGATAAGGATAAAATTACCTGACAATGAATGGTGGATGAAACTGACAAATTTACTATAAAGTTACTGCAGTAAATCTATATGACAACGAGATAAAACAGGTAAAACATAGTCAAAGTGTAGAAATTAAAGAGTATCAGTAGGTAAAAGACATAAATTAATTCTAGCACATAAGTATCAAGCAACTGAAAGAGCCAAATCTGAATCACAATAGCCAACACAGTCATAATGAAAGGGACAACAAGAAGGCAGTTCTCCATTTGTCTCTATCTTCGTGCTGAAAACATTTTTGGTTTCCTAGAATAATTCTTATATTGTTATGAGATATTTTGTAACATTTTTTGTACAAATACTTCATATTTTGAAGTAATGAGTGTGGATTAAAATACGATTCTGTAGACATTTTATATCGAGCTAAGGAGCTATTGTATTCAAGATTGGACTGGTTTTGCTGGATTATGAAATAAAGCTAAGGACATTTCACTAGATTCTTATGCACAGTTGGAACCAAATAAGTATTATCTCTTCATGTTTAAATATTATTTTCTTGTCATGTTATAAATATTCACATGTGCCTCTTGTGGAATCTGAAAAGTAAACAAGGAATGATATCTCAGAAATAGCTTAAATGCTCTTTGTTTTAACTGTTTACGTTCTATATGTTTTCTGCTAAACTATATTGGTTTGGGAATTCTTAATTGCTCCCTTACTTCCGTAGTTTCCCCCCATTTGGTCCATAGTAAAGGATTCTTTGTTGACCTTTTCTACTGATCATCCTTCTTTTCTTCATCTTAATCCCAGTTAAGGATCCTTCATTGCCCTTTTCCCTGGTTAGGACTACCTCATCCACTTGAACCTATAGATTTGCTTTTTGTTGTGCTAGTCTACCCTATGAACTCTTACTTTAGTGTTTGATAAAATCCTGTTAAGCCACTCTTTGATTGACTCCATAGCTCGATGGCCTAAATACTTGTTCTGGCCTTCTGTTTTCTTAATTCCACCACCCAATCAAAACCAAAACATCATGAACACTAAGAACTAGCCTAAAATTGCATAAAAAATAAAGTTAAATTATAAAGAGAGAGCGCTCTCTGGACTTAGGTTGGCTAGAACCTGAGTCTAAAATATTAGGTTTGTGGTTACCTCAGACTATTCCTTCTTTGATAACTTCTAGGGAAGACATTTGAGTGATAACACTAGATATTTTAATTTTACTTTGTTCCGAAACAATTTGATGTAACTTTGTCCTTAATTGTTAAAACTTAGTTGGAATTAAAAGTTCATTTTCTTTCCATTTAGATGTCCTTGAATCTTTGCCTATGTTGTATTCCTAGTTGAACCATGACGTAACTAGACATGTTGGTATCTAATGAATTAATTTCTTTGGTATTTTGGGTGTAATGGTTTCCATGCCCAAACTTCATTAAGTTTCATCCAAAGCACTAGATTGAAGAATAATTGGTCTGACTTCATGTAGACATGGTAGCACAACTGGTCCAATGGATATTTATTTAGTTCCATATAGAAATAACTTGTACTCATTTGAGAGAACACACACATGTTGAATTTTATGATTTTTGAGAAGCCCAATCCAAAATTATTCAAGGAAGGTTGTGTCATTTGAAAACAATGGTACAAATACCTGATATTCTATAATGTCAGGCCCTCTCTTCATGAAACAATATGCATATGCCTTGCAACTGGGTGAGCTGCAAGAAGTCTGATTTTCACCTTATATCCAATCTGTTTTACAAATGAATGGTAATAGATGCCTCCAATTGCTAATAGTGGTGATGCAACCAAAGTTTGGGTTTGCCCTTTGTAACACACAAAGGAAACCAACTTCCCATCCACATCATATACCTCTTAACCATTCACTGGGTCTACACAGTTAAGATTGTAAGAGTAATATTCCCATAAATAAATTTTCCATTATAGCACTGAGTTTTCTGAGTTTATGAAATGTTTCCAATGAAGCATTTATTCAAAACGTTTGATGTTAGAGTGTTGTAGGTGTACATTCATCGTTTTGGCTCCAAATGAGATAATATAGAATGGTAACATATATTTTACAAACATTCAACTAAAAAATACCATGGATATATGCCATATGGAATGCACATTTTTTATTAATTTTTTAACTTAGAATTATGTTTGCAGTCAATAAAATGGCACACAATCTAGTAAATAGTTGTTACAGACCACTAGACTCATATTGGAATAAGATAAATACACCATCAACAATACCTCCTTCCAGAAACTATAAATTCTCCCACAAGCTCCACTTTATTATCAGTCCCAATCCCTCAAGAAAAACCTAATTTCGACTCCCCATGTAGGATTTTATACACAGAGTAGAACCCAAAATCAGCTCCCCATGATGACTGTTATACATAGAATTTTGGAGGTGTACAAACAACAGAGAAATAACTTGCTAGTTGGGTCTCTTTCACAAAGTTTTTGATTGCCACTCTGGCTTTATGCCCTTAGGGTCATCTACAGGTTGAATATAGGAGAAGTTGTGTTCCAACCTAATCTAGAGAATTTATGGGAATTTTATTTTTATGGGTTTTCAGAATATTTTCTTTTGGGACTCGTTAAACTTGGGGTTTCATTGAAGGTGGCAGCTATTTTTTTTCTCTCTTGTAAAACGGTCAATACCAATCATCACTCCATAATATTTCCACTTAATCTGAGTACTACGCATTTGAAAGTCTCAAGCTTGATTTCTATATCAATTCTCACCATCAATATTAAAATTTATGAATCCATTTGAAGTACATTGATCTTAAAGCGATCTCGAGAATGTATTTTGAAATTAGAATATTTTTAACTGTAATCATTGTTTTGTCAAATAGATCTGAAGTTGTCTTTGGCCAATTAATTATGCCATGCAATGGTTGTCTAATTATTCACTCATATCCTACACTGGAATGTACAGTCAAAATTTGACTTGGCCTTTTCATCGATGATGAAGTAAGATCTCTTCACAGATTATATTTGGATGGAACCTGTAATTAAACTAATGGAAATTGTTTCCTGATGTCAAGATCAAACTTCTCATCCTGTGATGAAAAATGATCCTTAGTTGATGATATGTTTATAGGAAAATACCATATCATCCTCATCTGAAGTGTGAATCTTCAGTGATAGATCTTGTTCAGTATTACAAGTATAAAGAATTAATTGTATGCCTTAATTTTGTATAAAGGAAATTTTTTAAAGATTGTTTCTGACTATAAGGTAGACATTCATCCAACCATTATCTATAGCAATGATATGACATCATGGAAAGTATTTGATATTATAACAATGGCACTATGTGAAGTCAGGTTGGTCTAGATATGGAGACCTATTAGGAGATCATCATAGTGCAAACAACCCCATATGTATCACAATTAAAACATTAACAAATGATGATTTGGAAGCATGATATATTTGACACATGAAGTAATAATAAAATCCCGTGACATCATGCTTATGCTTGAAGTCTGCAGAAGTAAAATTTCAGGGACTAAAGGAAATCAAGTAAACAGTGAAATTAAAAAGGCAGTGTGGCAGTGTCTTGGATAACTATGCGAAGATTCTTTTGATGAAGCTAGGGCATCTATGTTGATGGTATGAGACATCTAAGGTTTGAGCAGACATAAGGGTCATGAAACAACAATTGTCATAATCAGTAGCATTAAGAGAGTAGAAGAGATAGCAAAAAATGGATAAAAAATAATAATGGTGAGACTTGTGAGGTGCAGAAGAGGAAATTGCATGATAAAGGGAAAGTGATAGCAACAATTGGGTACAACAATACAATGGAAAGTCGATAGAAGTAGGAAATAGTGGGAACAAGTGCAACAACAACAATAGTAGCATCAGTGGGCATCATTAATAGCAGTAGCAGAAGCATTCTGCATCAAAAACTATTCGTAACTAGGCCATTATCCTTGGTATGAGATCCCAACATTTAGGAAGAATTTTCTTCCTTCCAGCTTAACAAGAGACACAAAATGTAAGCTATCATCGAGGGCCAAAACATCTCACTCTTTGAGAGGAAACCCCACACAAATTCTTCTTATAAAGATTCCAATTAATGAATACCAAGACCACAACCCTTGACCATTGTGCCACTTCAAGGCCAAGATACAACTCCTATTCCACTTCAATCTTCTTTAGCTTCAAAACTTTCAGCCTTCCTTCTAGACTTCTACTACTCCCTCTTTGAATTCAGACCTTATTTGTCTTGGCCCCTCTTCTGCTGGTAGCACAAGAAATATTTGTTGTAGCAATACCGATATCACTTGTCATAGTACCACTAAGATATCTCCACTAAAATAGCACCGAGACTATGATAGGCTCCACTATAATTGTACTAAGATTGTAAGAGCACCAAGATCATTATTGTAAGTGCACCAAGACCTGTAGTTACTGTAGTCACTGTAATAGCATCTAAACTATTCACTGTAATATCATCTCACTGTAATTGCATATGAACTATTTACTGTTATTATCTCTATAATATATTCAAGTTCCTTCACCAAATTACTTGTCTTTGAAATTTCGATCTGAACTTATATCTATAATTAGCCAAAGTTCCTGTACCCTTATCCAAGCTCCTTCACCAAACTTGTCTCTACAATTAGCCATCGAATTTAAGAGGTGATCTAAATTTCTTGACTGTGGAATAGGCTGAGCTTCCTATTTATACTAGCTTTTCCATGTATATTACCCGAAAATACCATATGAATAGTCATGCCTCCAATTTAGGTGGGCCAACATGAGTTCTATATTTCATCTTGAAGCCGACTTGAAGAAGGATCACTTGTGTTCATCTTGGAGGGATACTTAACAATCTTATTGACCTATATACATTTGTAACATGCCCAAGAAGGGTTCTTCATACATGACATTGACTCTCTTTGACTTTTATGACTAGATGACAAATCCTAAAGGCTCACAATGGGAACCATCTAAAAAACAAATTCCTTGCTCATGAAACCCATTAATTGGTAACTAATCGTTATCATAATATATCTTTTCTAAACTATAATCCTTGTGTATATTTATATTATTTAGTTTCCTATTATGGCAATAGAGGAGTGCATTTGGTGCATTATTCTTTCTATATTTGATGAATTTTTCCTATTCAGGTTTAGGATATCAAGGTACTCTATCACGTAATTGAGGCTATCACTTTTGCTAATTAAATACCTTGGGTTGTTGAGCACATATATATGGCACTTGTAAAGTTCATGTTCTTTTGAACTACTTTATGAATTTATTGATAAAAACTATTTCTATCTCTTTGATATGTAGTCATTTAAAAAAAAAAATCATTGAGTTCATGTGCATATTAGGTATTATCAAGCCAATACCTAGGAAATTGTTGGGTCAATCTTTGGTCATCTATTTTGTTTTCTCTTGTCATAACTTTTATTATTGCAATCAAGTTCAAACTTTTACTGACATCTCTATTTTAACAATAGGAGGGCCAAAGTTTGATCCTTTGTACCAATATATGTAGAACGACGATGAAGACTTGAATGATTTAAATGATATTAATAAGCTTAATATCCACTCTCCACTTCATATAGAGTATATAATTTAATTTCCTCATCTCTACAACAATAGGCCTAAGAAATTTAAGTTTTGTGTATATCATAGTCCCATGGTGATGTACATAAAAACTTAAGATCTAGATTTACCAGCATTTTATTTTGATCCTCTGATTCATCCAACTTCTTTTTATAAGACTAATCACCGTGAGGGGAAAACTTACAAGGAGGATGATGATGATGATTTTTTCTTGTTCCAAATGGTGTGGAACCTTTGTTGCACCATGCCCCAATTAACACAGATACAACAGTTGCTAGTATTTCATTATTCTTTTCTCCACATCAATTCAATATGCAATCAGGTCTTATGCAATGAGTGAAAGATATTCCTCTTGTTTCTGATTGGTACAAGGAATGATGGTTTGCATTTTTATGATGCAGGACACATTCATGATTTTTGTGTTCTTTAGTTGTGTTGCATGTGCCATGGATTTGAATCCTTGAATGCTTCATGTCATGCAACCCCTCCACTATCCAATGAAGGTTTGTGTGAGCTATCAGAAGCTCCTAAATGTTATGTGTTGAATGAAATTCATCATAGGACTCCAAAGAATCAAAAGAAGAAATACTTGTTTCATTCTCTTCAAGCTACCAACATTTTCCAGACAACTAAGCTACATTGGGCAGAGGTTGGGCTTCAAGTTTGCAGACAAAGTTACAATATGTTGAAAATTATTATTCATCGAAAGAATTGAATTATCTTCATCTTGATTACAATTTCAATCTGAAGCTTATGAAGACAATCAAAACAAAGGAGTGTAAGAAGTAATGTTTTGGAAACGATTTCCATCTATGTTGTGAAATTATGTGACTAACAAAACTACTTGTTGATACATATATCTAATTTTGACTCATAAATGTAGATACATTCTAGTTGGTAGATAGCTTAAAATATAGATTTTCACATGTAGGGAAGTTATCTAGTATGTATTGTTACAATATATTGGATTATGCCCCAAATAAGAATGTGTAAATATTTGAAGCATTTGATTTATTATTGCTTTAACACTGGGCCTGTTTGGAAAGGACATGAATGTGGATTTTGGGCTCCAATGTGGAAAGTATTGTTATTTTTCATATGTGGTATAGTACTAGTGCTAGAAAGGTGGCTTGGAAACTGGCGTGCATGACAGTTTGAAGGTCTTCATTCAAAGCCTCATCAAAAATTTGCTTCGATGGCTGCAAAGCCATACTATCTCAGAAAATCCAAATTAGTTCTTAGAGTTCTTTTCAATTGCAAGTCCTAAATGATCTTGCCTCTCTTGGTATGATGCTTCAAAGAAGGAACATCAAAGAGAGTGTATACAATATTTTTCATGTAAATCTGAACAAACTTTCTCTTCAAGGATTTGGACACTCCCAAATATATTGATTCCTCTTAAGAGCCCTCAACATGGTACTACATGGAGAACTAGTGTAGGCGAAGAAATGATGATTAAAGGCCATAGTTGTCTCCAATTTAGGGGTTGTGGGGCACTTTACCCCTAGTGCACTAGACAAGTGAAAGAAGAAACACAATATAAAATTTGTAAATTGAAGCTCTGAGAATTGTCTCTTCTAACATTTTCAATTCACAAACTCAACTTCACAATCCAAAATCAATAACTAAACTATAGAAAATGCTTGAGTTCATTCATCAACATGTAACATGTAGCTATTGCATGCAACAAGGCCACCATGTGGCTATAACAACAATAATGAGAACTAAGTGTACACATACCATGATTATAGCGAGCCTAAAAAATCAATCACGTCTATGGATCACAGAAACATGGATTCATGTATACGGAAATACTCCATCCACTCTGAGATAATGACATCAAATTTTCAAGAAACATGACATCCTCTATAGATCCTTCATTTCCATCGACAATGTGGCTAACACCATTTCTGATTACATGTGGACGTGCATGTTCTAACATTTTGGCTACTTCAACAACTTAAACTTTCCTTACATCATCTTGTGCATACTAGATTTCCAAATTATCATTTCCTACACCTACATCCAAAATTGTCTTTCCTTGAAATTGGTTCATGTTCTCAATTATAGTTGTGTAATGGTCACATTTGGGAAAAGAGTTGTCGGGAATCTCCGTAATTCCCTCACTTCCCATGTCTTTCCTTGTACCAAATCACTAACATTTGTGCATAGCCTTTACTAAATAACATAGATTTTCGCTCTTCAACATCTCATAATTATAATGAACAATTGCCTCAAGGTGTTTTTTATCAACATAATTTGCCTCATGTGAAGGTGTCTCATCTCAAGGAGCAATTTTCTCATCAACATATCATTCCCAAAGAAAAAGTTTCGGATTTGTATGAATAGTCAATTCATCAACAGGCATCGCCTCATGTGATTTTTGATCCTGTGCTACAAATACATTTCATGTATTCAAGCCATCCTATGTTTGACGGAATTATTTGTTTCTCAAGGTTATCGCTCATAAATTTCACTATGGATAATTCCTTCATATTATAAATCAAACCCATCACAAATAAGATTTGTGTTGTTCCAAGATCAAAAAGCTATGGGGAATGGAAAATTTCCAAGTGTTCTTTAAGTCAATATAGGCCCACCTATATTTTATGGATCACAAGGGGATAAATTTAAACAAGTGAGCGGAGAGAATTTATATGAATAGACTTCTCTTAATTCTCAAATTAATGAGAGGTCAGATGAGACATATAGGGTTGTTCAGAAGACAACATTGGACCAAGATGATAAAATTTACCTTATTATGAGGATATCAATATATCAATCCAAAGTAAATGATGTTAAGAAAATCACCGAGTTTTCAAGGAGTTGCAATGCTAAATTGGCTAGAAGCTTTGGTGGAATAGAATTTTCAGTGAATATGAATACATTTTTCCCTTTTGGTTGGGGTGATTCTTATGAATCCTACCATAAAACTAAAAAGATTGAAACTTTTGTGGCTATCAACTCAACTTGCCTATTACTCTAGGGGATACTGGAGCCATAGGAATTCTTATTGATGCCATGCAAGCACTACAACTATATGGGAGAATGAAACAATTGTCAAGGCCTAGTTCAAAGCCCAAAGTAATGGAAGTTGCATCAACTAATATTCTAGAAGAATATGGCACTCTTAATCATGATGGGGATGTTCATATTATGTTTCCTACTGTGGATCAAAGGATGGGTGAAAAGTTGCAAGAGACCACTTCAAGAAGTCTACAAAGATCAACATAATTTTTTTCACATTTACAACTTCCCTCACATTTGTTGGTTCCTGAAGCCCAAGGACTTTCATAACAAAAACATGTAAAGTCAAGTAGTAAAAATGGTCCACTCTCTTTTCATTTGTTGATATTCGAATGAAGTTTTATTATAGGCACTATTTGTTTATTTGTTTTGGTTAGAAAAGGGTTTTCTCTTGGTTTTATGTGACTTTAACTTTATCATATATAGCATGTTGAGAAATGGGAAAGAATAATGTGTGGCATTTATCATGCAAAAATTGATGTTGAATCAAAGGATACAAAGTTTAACCAAGCTACAGTTCATTTTGGTAAAGGTGGAGGAGCATCTTTAAAAGATACATAAGAATACACCATATACAAAGTTTAAAGATAAGTAATATATGAATTTTTCTTTTGCAGATATGTTTATTTTTTACCCAGGATATCATAGCAAGAAAAATATTGATATTGTAGAAATGGTTTGAGGACCTCATTGAAGTTGACTTTTCTGATGTCATGGTTGATTTATACCATCTCATATGTCAGCAAGACTTTAAATATGAATTAATATATATCCTGAAACAAACCAGATTCACATTTTATAGATATAAAATATTAAAAAAAATGTCAATGCCTTCATTTGATTGTTACTTGACTCTGTTGTGGACAAGTTAAAGGAAATGTGATTGTAAAAAGGATGGGGAGACAATGCATAGCATGTATTGGATATGATTAATTTGTTGTTAGAGATCCTTCGGGCACCTGAACCATCAACTTTGGAAATGTTTCAAGTATGGATTCCTATGGCTTTTAATGTTTTGATTATTTCACTGAATCATGTTTATTTTGGGCAAGAAAATGTTTTAGGAATGCGAGATAGGACATCAGTGGACAGGTAAACAATTTTTATACTTGCAATGTCCATTCCATGATATTCTCTCTTTATTGTTTCATTGTATTTTGAACAATTATTTTGATTTTGTTTCGTCCTTTAACTATGAAATTGAAAATACTTGGTATCATGTCCATTTAAGCAACAACCACAGCTTGAAGATGAAATTAGTATTACATGAAATTGATTGGAAGCCTTACAGACATTTTGTGTTAAAAAATGTTCGTGACTACCAGAAAAGTTTACTTTCATGTTGTTATTTTAGCACATGTTGTTTATATACTTGACCAAGTTCATGCATTAGAAAATGAAATGTTGTTGTGAATAAAATGACAATGATTAAACATCACACCTCAGATTGTTTGTTTTCACAAGTTATCTACAACTTGAGATTTTTAGCATGTAACTTAGTTGGCATGATTGTGCCTAAGCTTTCGCTGAACATTGAATACTAAGTTATTAAAGTGTCATCTTGTATGGTGAAATTTTATTTTCATTGCTTATACAAGTCATCTAGCCACATTATAGTGGTCACTAATGCCTAATTGAAGAAAACTTGTTTGAGTTTCTTGCTTGTATGGGGGAAAATCGCTTTGACATTATTGATGTTGAGGTATATGCCATATAAAATCTTTATAGTCTTCTTTAGTGTATATTCTAGTGTCCATTGTATTTCATGTCTTACACTCTACATTGTACCTTATTTTGTTTTCCAAAAATGAACTCGATATTGATGGTAAGAAGTAGGAATTGAAGAAAGAGGCTCAAAGCAATAACGCTAGAGCGACAAATGAAAAGAGAGAGAGAGAAGAGAACCGATCTAGTGATACCCTTAGATTCAATATCCCACATAAGGCACAAACGTAGAGACTAATGGTCAAGTCTTCAGAGTTGGGGAATTCACCTGCAATGCCTTGGAAACATAATGATAATTTTTTGAAGTGATGAAACATAATTTCATGTGTAAATTGTAGTCCAACCAATATTAAGTTAGAAACTCATATTGTAATACTTTAGCATTTCATATAATATAATTTGCGTGGTTGAAATTATTTGTAGTTGGACTTGATATTGTTTAGTATTGTAATTAGCATATGCAACTTTGCATTTTCATATATGATGAACATGCACATTGTATGACATTTTTAAAAATTTAGTTGCAAAAGCATACTAATTAATTTATGTTAATTAACAATGAACACATAAAATCAATTTAAAACCACTAAATTAGTATTTTATATTGATTAATTATGAACACAAATAAAATGGATATATAACTAAATTAGTCATTTATAATTATTATTAATGAAAGTAAATGAAATGAATATAAACAACTAAATTAGTCATTTATATAATGAATATGAAAGTACCAAAAAAAGACAAATGACTAGTACAAATGATAAATTTGTGATTATAAATGAGGACTACATTTTGCACATATACGACTATCAATAGTTAATTTATAGTATCTTATAATGCAACCAAAATTTAGTCAAATTTCTCTGGTCATTGATTGGTTTCAAACAATGACTAAAATTTGCATATATATGACTATTAGTAGCTAATTTATAGTATCTTATAATGCGACCAATATTTTTGTCATATTTCTTTGGTCATTAACGGGTTTTCTCGAGTGACCATATAGTAATATATTTTTTTGTATATTTGGTCATTAATAGTGACAATTAATGACTAAATTAATGACTAAATATACTACTAGAAGATAAAATTGAGACAACCAATAAATTACTAAGCTAAAAACAACTAAAAGTTTGTCGTGTTATAAAATACTGTAAATTAGCTACTACTAGTCACCGACTGAAAAATAGTCGTTTATATGCAAATTTTAGTCCTTTTTTAGTAATTAATTATCCATTTTGTCTAGTGGAGGTACGATAGACTTATTTTTTCATTCCCCCAAGGAAAACATAGGATCTCACCCCTCTCTATGCCAATCATAATCCCGTAGCAATTCTGGTCACTCATATAGAAATTCTAGAACACTCCTATAACCTAATTATTTTATCCATATCTATTAAAGAACATATTGGATTGACTGAAAAAAATTGAGCGTGTTTCCATCATCCTTATTCATCTTCCCATAAAAACTCTTTTCTGACGGATGCATCAATCTCAAGAAAAATGAAAAATGGTTGTAAGTGATGGAGGCCAATATCTTGAAAGGTGTGAACTAGAATTTCCTAAAATTTATTTAGCATGTTAATGTCATCCTTATGCATCTCCACATGAAACAAATCAACAAAAAGATGCACAGTTTTTGAGATATGGTAAAACAATTTTTTTCCCTCTTTATTTTGGGAATCCTATAACACTTTAGGACAATGAGGAAAAAGAATGGGAAAGGATAGGTAATGATGGGTGGATGTTGGAAATGGATGAGGCTGATGGATTGAAATGGCCTTGGTCCAGTTGGAGCATTTGAGGAAATGAGGAGAAAGCCCAAGTTTGACTTTCTTTGACTAGGTTTTTGATCAACGTTTTTTCTTTTGGTGGTAACTCGTTCTTGCTGCTTGTAAAGGTTGGTGGGAACCTGCATTCATCAAAGAGAGATACATGGAGCAAATAATTTATTTTCTTTTCATACCTTTTTCTCTTTTCTTAGGCCTACTAGTTTCCTTAATGAGGTTTTCAACTAGTAGTTCTGCCTAGGAGCCTCAAAGAAGGTTTTCACTTAGGATCTTTTACTTTCATTCTCTATTTTTCAACCCACTAACTTCCTCAAGGAGATTTTAAATTAGTGAGTCAATGTCAGGCACCTCAAAGGAGGTTTTCACCTTATATTTTATTTTCTCTTATTTACTTTTCCCCTTTTTCCTGTTTTTCTTATTCCTCTATTCTACTCTACTTGAAACAAGAAATTATCTGTCAATTACCGGAATACTTCCAATGGAGACATGTGAATAACAAGATGAAAGATAAAGTCATGTGTAGGCTTTAAATATATGCTTTAACATGTACTTGAATATGAGATACCATTTCCTTTCAATGTGATGATATCAAGCACTGTTGAAGAGGAGAGTGATGCCCCATTTTGTTGAATTTCTAGAACCAAACCTCAACATAGCTTTGATGCCCTTAGTTCACTTTCTCATCTGAAGCATTCTTCATGTATTATTTTTCTATTCCATTAAAATCCTCTAATATTTTCTATTATTCTCTTGAACAAATAAAGGATCTTATGGTAAACATAATGGAAATTTCTCAATCTCATGTGAATCTTCTATTTTTGAGTGTTCTCCTTCATTGAAATCAAAAGAATCCGTTTTCTGCAATACTCTTCTTGATCTAAGATGAATACCATTTATATCTAGAGGAGTTGTTTGTAATTACTATGCCTTTGGATTGTAAGTGGGCTGAGGTACTTCCTTGTGTGGTTTTGGAAATGGTGGTACAAGTAGTTGAGTGGGATTGGATCTTTGAGATGGATGTGGTTTAGGTTATGGTTCTGGTGGAGGTTGATGGTAGGGATAACATGGAGTTACGTATGGAGGATATTGAGGAAAATATTTAGGATATTGTGGATTTCTCCCATAAGTTCCATTCCAACGTTGTTTCCAATATTAGTTTTGGGGTTGAGATGACCAAGGTTGCCAATGAAAGAGTGTGTTCTAATTAATTTGAGATGGATGTGCATAAGATTGAAATTGCAAATTAGTTTCTTTCATCACATTAGGTTGACTAGGTTGTTATAGATCTGATATGAAAATATATGATAATAGAAATAAACCCAGAAATAATATGAAATAGATAGAAATGCTTCTTTATTCATCAAACCCTCAAGGAAGGGCAACACCATACAATCACTCCTTAAGGAAGGAGAGCACTCTACAAGCCATATGCATGTTCATACAATAATCCTAGACATCCCTCATTGGGGAGTCCCTAGCCTCTATATAGGCCTCATACATACAATACCATAGGTCATTACCATGGTTCCCTCAATACCATCTATCTAATACCATGGGCTCATTACATTATTGCTAATTACTTGTGGTCCCTTACATGATATGGGTTAACCACCTTATTTATTACTATGGCCCATCCCATTATTGCATTATTCCCTTGGGTACCTCCCTATATACCCCATACTATCCCCCGTAGGTATACTACATTCCACCCCCTTAACATGTTTTGTCCCTGAAACATACGAAGAACAAAAATAATAAGATCTACTCAAAGAGTAGTCCACTGATACCATGCACATGCATCTAGCCATCCAAGAGAGAGGTGAACTTTGATCCAGTTGATGCCTCACTTACTTGAGATGAAAGTTGACACTGGCGGCTCTTCTATGTTGATTTGTAGTAGGTGGATCATCACTCCTCTCTAACTAGCATGCGGGGGTTGTTGTCCTTGTGGCTAATTCGTTGACATTTTGTTGGTTGTTTTCTTGTGGGGTGATGTGGGTGGTGATATGCTGAAGTGTTAACCAACAGTGTATCTTTCTTCAATTCACCACCTAATGGAGCTTGATTGGTATCTTGTACATGTTATGGTGTCTTGTATTGTTGTCTATCTTCCAATATTACTTCAACCATGGATTCCTCATTTGATGTATCCGCACCTGTAACATTTTCTGTTTCAACCTCATCGGACTCTACCTAATTTTCTCGTACCAGGATTGATGTTTGTGTTTGATTTTCTACCATCAAAGCCTCATCATCTGATGTGTAAGTGTCATTAGATTTTTGTGCTTCTGCCTCCATAGTCTCCGCTTGGGTCTTAATGGAAATATCGTGTAATATAATTTTCTTTTTTTTTTATACCAGAGCTTCAGGAATTTCTTCTGCGCATTAATATTGATAATACTCACAAATTCCATCCTAGGATATCCCAAAACAACATCCATGTTATCCATATCTGAAGTATAAAAATCACAGTGCAACACATACTTATCCATAAAAGGCTTCAAATATTTATAAACTTCAAATCATTATCAACCTGTGTGCTTTCAATGTGTTTTGCTGGAACTTGCAATTTTTTTGCCAAATTGACATTTATAAGATTTTTCTTGCAACTAGGATTTATAGACACAATGATCTTCTCCTTCTGAATATATCCATGAACCTGCAATAAGCATATACCAATAGAAAATAACCCCACATGTTTCTCATTATCTTTTTTTCTAGCATGAGACCATTTGTCTAAAAGAAAATTTTCAAATTCTTCATCAG
>APFE030062245.1:4455-26988 GCA_000404065.3 Pinus taeda | reverse complement strand
GATCCGCATCAATGATCTGCTTCCCTTTACCATTCCCCTTGTCGGGGTCTGGCTCAGGGTCGGAACATGCATCTGATTCGGAAGCCTTCAACTCGGCCACCAATGACTGCTTGGTCCGACACTCACTTGTGTTATGAGTGGGACTCTTGTGGAACTCACACCACTTTCCTGTGTCCTTCTTCGCCTTTGTGGTGTTTTTCTTTTCTTGCGGCTTCAACAGGTTGTCTTGGGTCACCCCACCTTGGCTTTGTCCTTTGGGCTTCGGATTAGAAGATCCAAAGTCTCACTTCTTTTGTTTGAACTTTTGCTCGATTTTGACAGCGTATCAGTATGCTGTGCCGAGTGAGGAGATGTTCAAGAACTCCATCTCTTCCTGGATGTATCTGTGTAGGAAGCCACGGTATTTGAGTACTAGATGCAGCTCAAAATCTTTGATACTCAGTTGTGCGCGAAGGGTATGAAAAATGTTTGTGAACTCTGGCACATCTTGATCTCGTCCCTACCGCAGTGTGGTCCATTTCATGTATTTTTCCTCAGCTTTTGACAGGGTAGTATTGCTCCTTGATGGCATCCCGGAAGTCATTCCAAGTGGGTGCAGCCGAAAATAGTGAGCTTGTGCTTTCATCCTTCTGCTCGCAGTAGGTTTCCCACCAGTCCTTGACGTGGGGGGCTGCTTTGAGAAGAGCGAAAACAATCTTTTCCTGACTTGAAAATTCATGAACAAAAAAATACCCATCTAGCATATTTAACCATTATATACCGCATCTGCGTCTATTTTACCCTCGAAGATGGGGATTTCAAAATTCACTTGTACCTTAAAGGGTGTGGCATTTCCAGAGTAGCTGCTGGAAACCGATGCGTCACCTCTGGGTAGCCGTTGAACGATCTGCGCAAAGCTATCCATCATCGCGTTCCTTTGTCGCTCGAGGGCTTCTTCGAGCAAGATTTTGATACGATCTCCTGCCCCCTCGTCTTTCTTCTCATCTGCCATGGGAGGCCATCAGGATTTGTGAGGTTGGTCTTGCAAAGGTTCGATCAGTTCAAGCCCTAACTCCTTATATCCCGACCTCATTGGGGACATGCAAAGAAAAATAGGGAAAAAGCAGACCGCTCTGATACCACTGATCCAGATTTAAACAGCAATGCAATAACATACAGAGATAACCATATACACAAAGATGCAGTGGAAATAATACTTCATTTCATTAATGGAAAATACTGAAATATGCTTACAACCGGAAATAGAAATAAACCAGCTAGGGTGATGGTAGCTTATCTCTGAGAAGAGATGTGTGGCTACATGCCTCTGAACTATGTTACAATGAGGCTCAAAGGCCTATTTATTGTTGAGAAACAATGGAGAAACCCTTCACATTCCAAAACCTAACCCTGGAAGATGAAACGCCAAATTGTGGGCCCCGTTTTTGGGTAAGTTGGTACATCAACTTCCCAGGGTCGCGAATTGTTCGTCTTATCTCCGTTTGACATGCATGATAACCCGTTGGAAAGATCTCTCCGAGGACTACGACGAAAAAGATGATTTTTAGATAGAGAAATCACTTGCGGTAGATTTCCCAAAAAACGTCGTTTAGGGCCTCAAAACGGCTCCGGAAGTTTAGGACCTGAAAAAGCTGCTAAAAATAGTAAATTGTGCTATAATTAAGGAAACTGAAAGAACTGAAAGAAGCACTAGAGGGGATCCACATGGAATTAGCGAGTGGCCACCAATATCCACCTGGATCACTAGTGGACAAAAGCTATCCTCTTTCATGGAACATGATTTTCAATATATGTGTCATTTTCGGATGCTAGATTCCTACATGGATTCCCACTTCTATGCAATCACCAGCCAATTGAGCATGAAGGATATCATCAAAGGCTGGGTGAAAGATCCATCCAAATTTTTCCAAACACCTCACAACACTTACAAGACTAAATATCTTAGGAAGGAATTTTGGTATTTGATAGTTCTATGTTTCCAAATGTATCGTCAAAAGAGTATTAAGAGCGTTCCCGAAGGTTAGGAATTCTTGTTACATTAGATTGTGAAAGAAGGAAAACCATTTAAGTAGTCATACTTATTGGCTCAACAATTGAGGACCCATGTGGCTTATGCCAAGAACCCTCCCAAGGGTAAGAAAGAAAGGTTCAACATGTCTTCTTACTTGATGGATCCAATTTATGCTAAGAACTCCTTTCCTAGCATGAGTTGGACTTGGACACCCAATAGACCTGTTGTACACATTTTTTATAAGATGCTTTCAGAATGTAGTCATAGAGGATTTATAGAGAAGAATACATATCAATTCGTCATTCCATTGTGCAAGATGATCTTTGATGAATAGCTGCCGTGAATGTCATATGAGTCGATGGAAGCAGTGTTAGAATTGGTAGATTGGTTTACCTCAACGAATGGCACTCACCTTAGATTCTCTGAATGCCATCATGTTGGGTGTATGTTATATTATTTCCTTGATTAGTCACACACAAGGGAGGGTGGTAGCCCCCCTACACAGGGTTTGGGGAAGTGCCCCAAGATTTTTTTTTTGACCCTATATTAGGTGGGCAAACCTACCTCTAGTTTTGTGCATGGGTTTTGCACATGTTTTTGGGCATGATAGTTTCCTTCCCATGTTATTTTGTAGATTTGGTCAAGGGAACTATAATTATTTTCTAATCCAAGGTTAATGGATTGCAATTTAAAATCAATCTAGTAGTCCTAGTTTTGGGATCCAAGGGAAAATATTTGTAGATGTCTGTTTTATGTTTTATGTTCTTGTCATTGTTTTATTTTCTTTTTTTAGAATTCGTATGTAGGAAATTATGTACAGGGATAAAACCTACATTTGTATGATAGCTTTTTTGGCTTTAAGGGGATGAATTTGTTGTTTAGGGGTTTTTCTCAGGCCTATGGTAGACCCTATTCAGTGGGAGATCTACGAGATTGATTCTTGTGGTGAAAGAAGATGGTGAGCAGTGGAAAGATAGATATCAAGAAATTTAATGGTTAGATTTTTGAGTTGTGGAAGCTCAATATGGAGGATCTGCTAGTGGATAAAGATCAGTGGATCACGATAGATCTGGGTACTAAACCAATGATAATGTTAGATGAATATTGGGAGAAGTTGGATAGAAAAGCAAATAGAACAATACAATTGTGTATCTCAGATTTAGTATTGTTGAATGTATCAAGGGAAGCTATGATGAAGTCTTTGTGGGACAAGTTAGGGATTTTGTACTAATCTAAGTCCCTGGTGAACAAATTGTTCCTACAGACAAAGTTGTATAACCTGATGATGAAGGATCGAGACTCGATGACAAAGGATTTGAATGCCTTTAATATTATGGTAATCCAATTTTTATCTATTGATATTAAAATTTTAGATGAAGATAAGTGCATCAATTTGTTGTGTTCTCTACCAGATTCCTGGGATAGTTTGGTTGTTGTAAGAAGTAGTAATACAACTACCATGAAGTTTGATGAAATAGTCTCATCAATTTTGTCGGAGGATATGAGACAGAAAAATGTGGAGGGCCAAAATGGAGATAAACAAAAATAAGTCATTAAGTCGAAGATCTAAATTTGGAGGGATATTTAAATCTCTATGAAAACCTCTAAATGTGTGCTAGAAATGTAGAAAGGAAGGGCACTTCAAAAAGGAATATAGATATAAATCTCTCAACAAAGGAAATGGATCTGGCGACGCTCCTTCTACAGATGTAAAAACCACCTAAGATGAAGGTGAGGATTTCCACTTGGATTCTTCTTCAAGTACACATGTAGATCATGGGGCATGGTTGATTAACTCAGGTGCATCCTTTCACTGCACTCCCAATAGGGAGTGGTTCTACGAGTATGATAAATATGATGGTGGTCATGTATTCTTAGGTGATGAAAAGAAGGCTAGAATCGTCGGACGTAGAAAAGTCAAGCTAAAGTTGCAAGGTGAAAGGATTAGAACAGTTCTAGGTGTTCTGCATATTCCTGCATTGGCCAAAAATCTGATTTCTGTAAGCAAGATGGATGATGCAAGTGTAAAAAATAGTGTTCAAGAAAGATACCAGCAAGATGGTTCATGGAGAATTGGTATTGATGCACAGATTTTGGATTGGAACTTTGTAGAGTCTTTTGGGTAGTACTTTTGTTTATGGTTGTATCATTTTTGTAATTCCTGAAAGTGGAGTAGAAAATCTAGTGGTCTCTGGAGAAAATACCATTCTATGGCATCAAAGGCTTGGACATATTGGAGACAAGGTCCTTCGAATACTTCATGGTAATGGTATGATAGAAGGTATGTCAATTTCTCTTGAGATTTCAATTTCTATGAACATTGTGTATATGGGAAGCAAGATAGAGTGAGTTTCCCCTTTGATGCTAAGAGTGTGAAATGGATATTAGAGCTTGTGCACAATGACGTGTTTGGACCTGTGTCGGTTCCGTCACTGGGTAAGTCTGTGTACTATGTATCATTTATAGATGACTTCTCAAGGAATACATGGATATATTTACTTGGAAGAAGTCTGAAGTCTTTGAAAAGTTTAAAAAATTTAAGGTTGTAGTGGAAAACTAGATAGAGAAAAAGATAAGGGTGTTGAGGACAGATAATGGTGGAGAGCTCTACAAGAAGGAATTTGAAGAGTTTTGTAAGAATTCTGCTATAGCATGATAGAAGACTACTCAATAAAAACCTTAGCTAAAAGGAGTTGCCGAAGGAATGAATAGTACATTGATGGAAAAGGAAAGAAGCATGCTCAATGGTGTTAAGTTAGGACGTGAATTCCGGGAGGAGCTCATGGAGATTGCATGTTACCTGATAATAGATCACATTCATCAGTGTTGGAGAATAAGAATCGACATGAGGTATGGACTGGTAAGAAACAATATCTTTCACATCTGAGGGTATTTGGTTGTGATTCATATGTACATGTTCCAGAGGAAAAAGGAACCAAGTTGGATAGTAAATCTAAAAGATGCATCTTTCTTAGGTATAAGGATGGTTTAAAAGCTTATAAGCTTTGGAACCGAGAAACCAGGAACATTGTGTACAATCGAGATGTGGTGTTTAGAGATGTGAAATATGTTATTAAAAATAAATTCATACCAAAGGAAGTTGAGAAGATACAGTTTGAGCTCAAGGAGGAAGAATCAGACTCTACAACAGAACAAGAATTAGAAGATCAAGAGCCATAAACTAGAATTGTGAGAAGATCAGTTCAAGAAAGAGGGAGACCAGAAAGGTATAGTCCAATTTCTTTCTGTTTAAGTTTTTCTTTATCTATTACTAATGATGATCCTAGAACTACTAAGGAGACAGTAGATTTAGAGGATGGAAAACTTTGGAAAGAGGCCATGGTTGATGAAATGACATCTTTGGACAAAAATGAGGCTTGGGAATTGGTGGAGTTGTTGGATGGAAGTAAACCCATTGGAATAAAAAGGGTTTTTAAGAAGAATATGAATGCATAAGTCAAGGTAGAAAAATACAAAGCTTGGTTGGTAGAGAAATTTTATTCCCAGATGTCAAGATTTGATTTTGGCAATATTTTTTTTCTTGTTGAAAAGGTTGATTTTATTAGATTACTTTTATTTGTTACTACTACTTTTGATTTTGAGGTCAAATAGATGGATGTGAAGACATCATTTCTTCACAGGGATCTGGAAGAAGATATCTACATGAAGCAACCTGAAAGATTTATGGTGAAGGGAAAGAAAAAATTAGCATGCAGGTTAAAAAAGTCTCAGTATTGGTTAAAAAAATCACCAAGGATGTGGTATCAGAAATTTGATACATATATACGGGGACTTGGCTTCACCAGGAGAAAAGTGGATCACTATGTGTATTTTAAATTAATTGGTGACCATGCTATTTATCTAGTCTTGTATGTGGATGATATGTTGCTGATTGGAAATGACAAAGAAACTATATTTTGGGCATGGAAATTAAACAAAATCAGGAAAATAGGAAGTCCTGGTTAAAGCAGAGGAATTATGTTGAGACAATACTGCAATGGTTTAATATGCAGGATAGTAAACTAGTGAAGTTCCTATTCATGTAGGTGTAAATTTATCTATTGAAGAGCGTCCTGAGGGACAAGAAGACGAAGAGTACATGTCCCTTGTTCCATACACAAGTACAGTTGATAGCTTGATGCATGAAATGGTTTCTACTAGACCAAACATTGCACATGGAGTGGGAGTATTGAGTAGGTTTATTGAAAAACCAAGGAAGGAGCATTAGACAACATTGAAGTAGGTTTTCAAGTATTTGTGTGGCACTAGTGATAATGGTTTGTGCTACCAAGGAAGACAGTGATTGGAAAGAGTTTTGGACATCTGTGGCTTTGTTGATGTAGACTCGGCTGGAGATATAGATCAGAGAAGATCTACAAGTTGGTATGTGTTTGACTTATTTGGAGAAGTAAGTCGGATCAGCAAGAGACAGTCTGTAGTGGCACTTTCAACTAAAGAGGAATAATGCATGGTAGCCACTCATGCAAGAAAGGAAGCAATTTGGTTTTAGAGATTAGGTTCAAGTATGGGGTCAGTACAATGAGCTATAAGGATAGACTATGACAACCAAAGTGCAATTTTCTTGGCAAAGAACCCTCCTTATAATTTGAAGACAAAGCACATTGATGTTAATTATCACTTTGTTAGGGATGTAGTTGAGGAACAAAAGGTGTTGCTGGTAAATGTGGACACTTTGAAGAATGTTGTAGATGCATTAATGAAGTCTATGATCACTGAGAATTTTTCTTGGTGTAGAGAAACAATGGGAGTTTTACAGTTGGACGAATCACTAAGCACTCATGTGACCCCCTAGGTGGAAAAGAAAAGAATAAGTAGGATAATGTTGGGTGTGTGTTATATTATTTCCATGATTAGTCGCATGCACAAGGAGATCACAAGGAGTGGGTGAAGCCCCCCCTGTTGGGGGGTTTTAGGGGAATGGTAGCCCCCCGGAATGGGGTTTGGGGAAGTGCCCATCAAAAAACAAATTGGACCCTATATTAGGTGGGCAAACCTACGTATGGTTTTCTGCATGGGTTTCGCACATGGTTTTTGGTATGATGGTTTTCTTCCCATGATATTTTGTATATTCGGTCAAGGGAACTACACTTATGTTCTAATTCAAGGTCAATTGATTGGAGTTTATGTATATATATGTATTGTAACATTGAAAGGAACATAATGAAAAGTCAATCTGGTAGTCCTAGCTTTTGGATCTAGGGGAAAATATTTGTGTATATATATTTTATGTTTTATGTTCTCACTATTGTTTTATTTTCTATTTTTAGAATTCACATGCAGGTAATTTCTGAATAGAGTTAAAATGTCGACATAAATCTCCACATCTACTACTGAGGTATACCACTGACAAGATGGTCATGTAGGAAGTTGGTTATCATCTTTCCACAAGGTTATCAACAGTGTTGTAGAGGAAGAAGAAAACACCTTGGCCCACTCTTCTTCTACAAATTAGATTGTACAAGATCAAAAATATAAAGGTTGTTAACAATGAAGGTAAAGAGATAGAGAAATTTTCATTTGATCGAAGAGGTTACAATCCATATGATCCAATGAATGTTTTCAAAGATACATTTTAGTTGGTTGAGCGAGACTTATTTTAGGTCCAATAAGGAAAGGATAAATAATTTGTACAATACATCTAACCTCCGCCAGCTAGTCACCTTTGTAGGAAAATCATAGATTACTCCTCAGCAAAAAACAATTATGGAATTAGAACCACTAGTGAGGTGCAAACAAGTGTGCAAAAAGGGAAATGGAAAGTTGTGCACAGTCCAACAAAAGAACATGGCCACAAATGGCAAGAAAATCCAATCATCTTGAAAGAGCCCATAACAATAGAAAGAAAGAGAAAACAAAGGAAGAAGGAAGGGAAGTTGAAGCAAAAGGAAGAACAAGAACAGAAGGAATGGGAAGAATGGAAAAGGAAAGAAGAAGAAGAAAAAGAAGAAATAAGAAGAAGAAGAAACACATAAGCAAATAGAAGAAGAGGAACATAACTGACTACTCGAAGAAGAGAGCAAGCAATTGCATGATAAGGAACTTTCCCATGAAATTGAAAACCTAAAAGTAATTCAAGACATGTAGGTAGAAATGGAGTAGGAAAATAAAGATGTTGATCTGATGCCTTCCAAACAGTAAATCACTACTCAGTCTCCTCCTCCTCCAATAGTAGAGAAAGCTCAAGCTAAGAAGAGGAAATAGTTCCTCTCGATGATGGTATGGTCATGGATATGTACAATCTAACCTATGATGAGCTTCAGAATAATATTGTACAAGCCATAAATAAATACTTTCTAGATGAACTCACATCTCATGCATTCATTAGAGAAAGGGCGATTGTGATGGATACCAGGAACAATCCAGAAGCCATTACTAAAACCAACTTGGCCTTCGTAGTTGCTACCAAGTCAAACATTAAGTATCTCATGGCCAAGCATGGACAAATGGAAAATAATTTATAGGAAGCAAGGAAATAAGTGGAACAAATCTAAGTAGAGGTCTAGAAAGTAGCTCTTGTACAGGTGTATCTAGAATAACTTAAGGCAGTGATACTTGGTGAAGTATCAGTATTGTGAGAAAACATGAGAAGCCTCTATGAGGATCTTTTCACCATGCACAAAGAAGTTTTCCTCTTGTACAACATGAAACAGAAGTGAAAATATAATGCTAAATCTCTTGAGGTTATTCATACAACCATCGCTATTGTTCATGAGTGGGAAATACATCACAGAGGCACAACTCCTGAGTTGGTGAACAAAACAAGGAAACAAGCTAAGTTGGAGAAAGAAGGGGTTCAAATGATTATCTACAGTAAAAAACAACTCAGATCATTCATGAAAAACGTTCAAATATCTTACACATAGTTGTACAATAGTGTGGATTTCATGGTGAAGTCATCGAACATCCCTTCAGTTGGCTCACTCACCAAAGCCAAAGGGAGGAATAAAGTGAGGCAGGAGGTTGAAGAATACTTGTGATAGCTCAGATAAGTCACCACCAATGAAGATCTATAGGTGAACAATAATAATATGAAAAATTACATTGGTGGCCTTGTCTGGATCAATAACATGTTGCTCTTGCTGAAGAAGGAAACTCATACTAGTTCCGAGGTAGTGTACCTAGATGCAATGGATGCTAGAGCCTGCTCCCATCTTAATCCCATCACATAGTTTGGGGAAGTCATCACACAGTACAAAGCTTGGTACCACTATGTTACCAAGAAACTACAAGTTGAAATGGTTAAGTTGGACTTTCCCAAAACTCAAGCTTGACTTGTTTTGTCTTATTAGGTTGTCTAGTTGACTCTACTCAAATTTTTCCTATATGGGTATAATCATATTGTAATATTCTTTTGTAATTAATTATAAGTGAAATTCCAAGTGTGAATTATGGAATGTGAAAAGTCATTTTGTAATGAAGTCCAAAGGTCATGGTCGAAGGAAGTAAAAGTGTCATGAGGGAAGTCCAATAGTCACAAAGGGGAGATGATCAGTCATCTCATTTGTTATAAATATACCCTCATAACTCATGTGATGAGATTTTTTCCGGGATTTTGGGTTAGAATCAGAACCCTGGGAGTTTTGTTGAGAGCCTTAGTTTCTCCTTAGAATAGAGGGAGTATATTTCTTTCGATGAGCATGTGTTGGCTTTATGTTCCAGTATTAGAAATAGCAGTTTTGCAATTGTATATGTATGTTTGGGACTTTCACTTTGATAAATTCTTAGAGTTGTCACGTTCTCATGCATATGTTGTGAATATAGTAGGAATACCCTTACTATGTTTGCAATATTTGTTATTTCATTTATGTTAACACTTATGAACGATTTCATTTGAATTAGAATGAATCTTGTTGAATTCATGTTGTTGTATATTTCAATCATGGTTATCATGTGAACTGTTTTGTGGGCTAACTCATGATTCCTTTTTGTCTCATGTATTCCTTTCAAGTTGCATACTATTATGGGATTCTAATGAGCTCACTCTCTTTTCCTTTGTCATGTTGCAACCTTCCTGCATTGCACTTGAATCTTCAGGTAACTATACACTTGTTTCACCAAACTAAGGAATACATCATCCTATGCATTATTGCAACCAAGGCATAACACTAAAACCCACTATTTTGGCAACCATACCATATTCTGAATGGGGCTCCTACTCTAAATTGTGTGATGTCTAATTGGGACTTCATATCTGGGAGACATCTTAAATGTTTGCAGGTCAAAAATCGTCAATATTTTTGGTTCTTGAAGGAGAGCTGGATGATAAATGGAGCCTATGAAGTTTGTTTGAACTTTCCTTATTTTTAAATTGCTTCTTCTCATATCTTAACCTTGAATTTTTTTTTATGAACAAAAAATATGAAATTTTCTATGGGGATAATCAATACCTTGTCTAATCTAAAGTATGATGGGGAGGGTGGAATAACCATTCTTGAGCACATGGTCTGGTTTCCTGAATTCTGCACTCATCACAAAAATCATTGTTAGGATACTTCTTGTAGGTTGTTCATCCTTATGTTTGAACCCTATGTTAAAGAATGGTGTTACAAATTACCGGATGCTTATATTCACTCTTTCAAACATCTTGTCAAGGAGCTCTACTATGCCTTTGATAGGTGTGATTATAAGTCTATTGATAAGAAAATCATGCATCTTAGAAAAGAACCTGATGAATCTCTTGACGATTTTCATGATTGATTCATTCATTTTTTTTATGAATCTTCCAAGGATGATATTGATTGGAATTTCATGGAAGAGAAGATCAAATTTCTTGTTCATCTTTCAATGAATCCAATAGAATATGAATCCTCCGAGAGTTTGCCAACATTCTTTGGTTACATAACTCTTAAATATGTGTTAAATGAAGTTGTTGTTCAAATTTTGATCCAGATTTAAACAGGAACACAAGAATATATATATATATATATATATAACTATCAATACAAAGATGTAGTAGAAATAGCACTTCATTTCATTAATATCAAATACTGAAATATGCTTACAAATAGAATGGAAATGAGACTAGCTCGAGGGATGGTAGCTTATCTTTGAGAAGAGATGCGGTAGCTACATGCCTCTAAACTATGTTATAGTGAGGCTCAAGGGCCTTTTTATTATTGAACAATAAGAGAAAAACCTAAAAAATCAAAACCCTAACTTGAGGAAATGTAAAACCAAGAGTTTATGGGCCCTGTTGGGGTGAGTTGGATAGCCAACTGCCTGGGGTTGCGACTTAGTCATATTATCTCCATTTGACATGCATGATAACCCATTGGAAAGATATCTTCAAGGACTATGACAGAAAATATGATTTTATCTAGAAAATTGTTGGCAGTAGATTGCCAAAAAAACGTTGTTTAGGACCTCAAAACGGCTCCTGAAGTTTAGGACTCGAAAAACTGCTAAAAATAGTAAATTGTGCTACAATTAAGGAAACTAAAAAATTGAAAGAAACAATGGTACGGGTCCAAGTGGAATGGGTGGGTGGCCACCAATATCCACCTAGATAATTCATCCCCCCTTAGGAAGCAATGGTCCCCATTGCGTTCAGTTCCTCTCTCAGATGAGTAAATTCTGCTAAACTTGGTCCCTGGTGAGCCACTTGCCCTGGTGAAGGAATTGGCCTGCTTTTACAACTCGATACAATTGGATCTTCTGCTAGTGAGTGTTCTTGATTTGCATGTCCATGATCTAATCAATTATGGCTTGCTTCATGCAATCTAGATTTAACTCTGTAAGTGTGAATTGTTCTGCAATGTCTGATGTGTCCAACAATGGTGGGAAGTATGGTTGAAGGTCGTCCACATTGAACACTGGGTGCAGGCCAAGGAATGGGTGAATGTTGAGCTCAAATGCATTGTTGCCCAAAGCCTTGGTAGTGTTGTAAGGACCATATCGAAGTGGTATAATTTTACAATAGGCTCTGGTAAGGTGTTCCTTCTACAAATGAAACTAGACTTTATCGCCCACCCAAAACTTGTGTGGCACCTGATGTTGATCATGTCACTGCTTGTAATTGGCATTTGATTGCTCCAGAATGTCATGGATCTACTGGTGGATATGTTGCATGTGCTCAATGGATTTTTTTTCCTTATTGGCTTCCAATAGGACATGAGCCGAATCTGCGTAAGTAGCTGCAAATGGTATGGCCACATCAATGGGACATAATGGTTGGAATCCCAAGGCCACTTGAAAAGGGCTATGGCTAGTTGAGCTGTGGGGAGCCTAGTTATAGCTATGCTGGAAATAGGGAAGGCTCTCATCCCATGTTCGTGGATGCTTTGAGTTGTAGATGCACATTCTATGTATGATCATCCTGTTGATGACCTCTGTCTGGCCATCAGTTTGGGGATGGAAAGATGTGGTCTGAGTGAGCTTGTTGTCTAGCATCGACTAGAGATTGGACCAAAATGTAGTGAGGAACCTTCTATCTCAATCTAAGATGATAGACAATGGCATCCCAAAGTATACCCACACTCGTTCAAAGAAGAGTTTAGCGGTCGCTTCTACTGTGATTTTCTTCTTGCAGGCCACTAGAATGGCCATCTTTGAGAATCCGCCAATGACCACAAAAACACAGTCATTTACATGCTTAGTAGAAGGAAGGCTAGACATGTAATCCATGGAGATAGATTCCAAAGGTCGACTAGGGGTAGGCAAAAAAGTATAGGGGCCTTACTTCTTGATGGTCAGTTTGGCAATGGCATAGGGACTGTAGGATTTGATGTACCTCTCGACATCCTGTCAAAGATTCAGCAAGTAGAAATACTTCTGCAGTATTGCCACTATTTTCTCGACCCCAAAACGCCTAGTGGCCTGACTGTAGTGCACTTCCCAAATCATCTTGGCTCACTCACTTGAAGGAACACAAATGTGTCCTAGGTGGCATAGCAGGGCATCCTTGAGGTGAAAATCTAGAACTTGCTAACCCTCCAAGAGCATATAGTATGTGTGGCCGAACTCTTGGTCACTTTTATAGAGAAGTGGCCAATTAGAAGTCTCATTCCCATAAGAGTTGAGCACAGTGGTTTACGCCATGATCAGGGGTTAGCTAAGGTAGTCTGCAACATTATTTGTGATACCCTTCTTATACTTGATATTCAAATGGAACTATTGCACATATGTGGACCACTTTTAATGGTGATCTTTCTGCAACTTCCCTTGTGTTTGTATGAACTGCAGGGGTCGGTGGTCTATGTGGATGACCGTTTCCTTCCCCAAAATGTAATGTTTCCATTGTTGGCTAGCCCGCACAATGGAATACATATCTTTCTCATGAGTGGGATAATTCTGGACTGTGTTTGAAAGTGTCTCACTGTGATATGCCACTGGATGCCCCTGTTGAGTAAGGACTGCCCCAATAGCATAGTCAGAGGCATCTGTCTCGATCTCAAATGGTTGTCGCAAGTCTGGTAAAGTGAGAACTGGTGCAAAGCAAAGGCAATGTTTCAACTTTGTGAATGCCTTCTATTGAGATTTAGACCAAAATAATTTTTCTTTCACTCCTCCCTTGGTGACTTGACTCAAGGACCAAGTGATATGAGAGAATCCCAACACGCACCTACAATTAAAATTGGAAAGACCTAGAAGGCTACAAAGCTCTATTAGAGTGGTTGGGGCTAGCCAATCCCAAATGACTTGGATCTTGTCTTGATCCACATGCACCCCTTGTTCATCAATAATGTATCCCAGATACTAAACCTCGGTCATGCCAAAAGTGAATTTCTCTAAATTGGCACACAAATTGCAGTGCTGTAGTGTTTGGAGAACCTGTCAGATGTGGTGGAGGTGCTCTTCCCAACTCTGGCTGAAGATTAGGATGTCATCCAAGTATACCACTACAAATGAGTTGGTGAATGGCCACAAGATGTCATCCATCAGCCTCATGAAGGTGGTAGGAGAATTCATCAACCCAAAAGGCATAACAAACCATTCGAAAGAGCCCTCCTTGGCTTTGAAGGTAGTCTTCACACATCATAGGGTTCGACTTCTACCTGGTGGTAGCCGGACTTGAAGTCGATCTTGCTGAAATATTTTTCCCCCTTCAGTTGGTCGAAAAGTTCATCAATACATGGGATTAGGTACCTATTCTTGAAATTCATCTTGTTCACCACACGATAGCCAATACAGAGTCTCCAAGTCCCATCCTTCATCTATACTAAGACAATCGAGATCCCACAGGGTGATGAACTCAGATAGATGTGACCTTTCTATAGTAGATCTTGAATTTGTGTCTTTATTTCATTGTTCTCCAAAATGAAGCACTGATAGATTGGTCCATTGGGCAGCAATGCACCTGGGGTCAGATCGATGGAGTGCTTGACCTGACAGTGCAGAGGCACCCCTATGGGGAAGGTGAATATTTCCTTGTACTCCTCCACTACCTTGTCCATATATTGTTTCCATGCAGGTGGGCCCTATCTGGAGGTCATGGCCACCATCTTCTTCTTTCCCTAAGGGCGTATCATCAGGAAAGCAAATTTTCTGATTTTGGAAATGAGCTTACTGAATTATTTTGCAATAACCAAAGAGATGGCGGTAGGTGGCTCTACCTCCAGTATCATGTACAACTTATTTCCCAACGTAACAATAACAACACGAGGCCTTGAATCATACACAACATGTCACTTCCATATGTATGGTTGGCCTAATAATACACCACAAACATCAAGGGGAGCAACGTCACATAATACCTCATTCGTGAAGGGCTTGATGTTGTATGGAAGGCGGCACTGCTAGCTCACGCGAAGATCCTGTCCTTAGTGAAGCCACCTGATGGTCTACTGTTATGGATGTGTTGAGGTTGGTAAGCCTAGCTACTTCCTGACCTCTACCAAAATGAGGTTCTTTTGGCTCCCACTATCGACAATGAAGTTTAGCGGGGAACACTTTTCCCACATCTAGGGGTGGAAGAGGCGGTCATCCTCCTCTCGATATTTGGGTTCCTCCTTATGGATCTTCATGATGGAAATGGTGGCATTAGGCTCCGCATTGATAATCCTATTCCCTTTGTCATTCCCCTTGTTAGGTTCTAACTTAGTGTCATATCATGCATCTAATTCTGAAGCCTCTATCTCAGCCACCAGTGACTGCTTGGCCAGACACTCACTTGTGTTGTGAGTGGATCTCTTATGGAACTCACACCACTTTCTCATGTCCTTCTTCGACTTCACAAAATTGTTCTTTGCTTGGGGCTTTGGTAGTTTTTCCTAGGTTTCCCTACCTTGGTTTTGTCCTTTGTTCTATGGTTTGGGGGCACCTTTCCCTTGCTTCAGTTTCACAGATTCAAAGTATCACTTCTTATGTTTAAACTTTTGCTCGATCTTCACCGCATATCAGTATGTCATGCCAAGCCAGGAGATGCCTGGGAATTCCATCTCATCTTGGATGTAGCTGTGTAGGCAGCCGAGGTACTTGAGAACCAAATGCTTCTCAGAATCCTTGATACCCAAGTTCGTGTAAAGGGTATGAAAAATTGTTAAAATTGGCAACAAGGAAAAAACTTCATGTGGGTCATCTTATTCATGGCTAATAATATTTTTATTAGATTCCTCTCGTCAAGAGGTTTAGGATTGATATAAATATCATCCGATTCCGATAAGTATTCATGGAGATATGAATTTATTTTGATTATGAAATTATTATCAAGCCGACCTACAACTCATGTAGGCTCAGAAGCCCAACAATCGCATCGATTCAAACACCAACATTGTGTATAAATATAAGAGGTATTTTCCTCATTTTGTCTCACTCATCTCATCACATCTCTCTCTCTCTCTCTACTACGCAGAAATGAGTCTCTTCTCTACTGCGCAGAAATGGGTCTCCCTCTCACACATGTGAAGCCAGAAACTGCTGAAACTGAAGCTGCAACTGCAGAAGTAAAGATTGACCTACATGGCCTAGAAGATCTCCTCTTTGGAAATATTTTGTAGGTTCATCTGAAACTCCTCTAAAAGCCTCAACTTTTGGTGGTGGAATGAAGTCAATCCGACGAAACGTTTGCAAGATATCGACTGCCCTAGTTTGAAGCCGTAAACTGCTGAAACTGAAGCTGCAACACATAAGTAAAGATTGACCTGCGTGACCTAGAAGATCTCCTCTTTGAAACTATGCTGTAGATTCATCTAAACCTCCTCTAGAAGCCACAAATTTTGGTGGTTGAATGAAGTCAATCCGAAAGTCGGTTTGTGAGATATCGTCTGCCCTAGTTTGATAATGAAGCGCTAATGCTGATACTGTTGATCTAGGGTTTGCTACTCCTGATATGAATCAGATTTATTGTACTATTTCTCTTTGCTGAATTATTGAAGATAAAAGAAGATTTGATCAAAGGGTTTCCCCACACATTGTGGGGTTTGTCCCTGGCTATCCGCCACATCTTGTGTCTCTTGTCTTGGCTTGTTTTTTGTCGATCTTTTAATGTTCTATCTGCACTTTACTTTATGTACATGTGATTGCTAATATGTGGAATATAATAAGAAAAAGAAGTAAACTGTTATAAGCATAGAACATACCATAACTTAACATGGTATCAGAGCTGAGGTGAAGACAAAGCCCGAGCAAGAGCAAGAGCAATCACCGAAGAGAAGATTGGCAAGGCTATCCTAAAAGAACGATGGTGTCCTCAACACTCTTTCCTGCCGAAGACAAGCTCTGTGAGAAAGCTGACTATCGTGGATGGAAGATGTCTATCGATCTAACTGTTGAAGATCAAGGAGTGTTGGACCATGTAAGAGGCAATATTGTTGAGCCTCCATCAAATGCATCTGCTGCTGTCTAGAACAAATGGAAAACGGAGAAATAAAAACAAGAAGATCATCTGAGACTCTATCGACAAGCACTTGGTGGCCTACATCTCTGAACTGGACACCTCCAAGGAAGTCTATGCTAGACTAGTGAGTTTATTTAAAGATAATGATGCAAATAAAGTTTTGTTTCTTAGAAATAAACTGAGGGAAATCAAGAAGGGTAAAGATGAGAGTATGAAAGCATACTTCTTAAGAATAACCGAGATCAAGAACGATCTCCTATCTATTGGGGAGGCTATTACTGACAAGGAAATGGCACTCATGACTCTTGGAGGATTACCATACAAATGGTACGTGTTTAGGACTACTCTTCTGAACTATAATGTAATTCCCGTTTGCGAGGAATTAATGGCTAGATGCATTCAAGAAGAAACAAGGAAAGAAGAGCAAGAAATGCCCATGCCTAAAGGTCCTCCTGTTGCCTTTTCTGCTCATGCTAAGAAAATAAATAATTCCAGGACTAAATTAAAAGGACAGGCTAGACCTAAGGATGGAAGAAAAGGATGATGTTACATCTGCGACAAAGCAGGTCACTATGCAAGGGAGTGCCTTGATAGAAAGGACTCACACCGAGACGATGATCAAAATCCCTCTGATGGCAAATCAAAGGAATGAAAAGTTCAATAGCAAAGGTAAGAGGAGAGATGGGAATCGAGGAAGAGGACAAGCATTCAAGAAGGTTAGGATGTATTAAAAGCACCTGACCTCAAAAAGAACCTAGTGTCCATATCAGCAATGGAAGACAAAGGCTACAAGGTAACCTTCAGCAATGGCAAGGTATGTATATGGAAAAATAATGTTAAAGATGCCTTTACTCTTGGGTTTAGTGTTGATTCATTATATCAGGTCGATGGAAGTCCGTTAGGTGTCATGTCTTGGGACACAACTCTTCATTCTAAACTTTGGTATTGGAGGTTTTCCCACCTTCATTACAAAGCTCTACCTGATGTAAGACAGATGGTAATAGGGATGCCTGAATTCCAAGTAGAGAAAGAAGGTGTATGTATGGGATGTACCAAAGGAAAGATCAAAAGGGGACCATTCCCCTCAAGCCAAAGCAAGACCTCTGATATATTACAATTGGTTCACTCAGGCATATCTGAGACTGGCATTAAGAGAGAGACTACTACACCACATACTCCTAAGAAGAATGGTGTGGCGGGAAGGAAGAACCGCATGATTATCGCAACTGTCCGGGCCATGCTACATGATCAAAGACTTTCGAAGTTTCTATGGACTGAAACTACAAAAACTGTCATATATGTACAAAATTGATGCCCTCATCAAGCATTGGGTTCCAAGACTCCTGAAGAAAAGTTCACCGGTAAGAAACTTGATGTTTCTCGTTTTAGAATTTTCTGAAGCCCTCTATATTTTCATGTGCCAAAAGAGAAAAGAAATAAATTGGGTGCATCTGGAAAGAAGGGAATTTTCATGGGCTATGGTGAAATTACTAAAGGCTATATAATCTATGTAACCAGTTGTTGTGCCCTACAACAACCCCCCATTTCATATCAATATTATCTCAAAACCATAATATGAAATGGGTCCCTTTTTAAATTTTGTTTTCTTTGGTATCAATTTAGTTCTATTCTAAAAGGCCCGAAGAAATAAAATAAAACATTACCAAAAAGCCTTTTCCATAAACCAATCAAAAGCCTTAACCTAAAACGATTAATCTTTTGTCATTGCGATAAAGTGATCGCAAGATCGCATATCGCAATGACAAAGGGAACACAATTTGAAGACATATTGGTTTGCTCCGATGCGATATCGCTATCGGATATCGACAATAGTAGAATTGGCATAATTAAATCCCTCAATCTCTGATGCGATGTGATATCACTATCGGATATCGGTGGTGATGAATTAAACGCCATAAAGCTCCCTCTTGCCCCGATGCGATGCGATATCGCTATCGGCAATCGGCAATCGACTATGCACGCCTTCTTAACCGCCCCACTCGCTACTCCCGACGCAATGCAATATTGCTATCGGCAATCAGGGATTCTGAATGGAACCAAAACAATGACTTATGATTTTCCCCGACGCCCGATTGCGATAAAGGCAAAAGCGCAGTTTTCAAAGAAAACCATAAAGGCATTTTAATACGATTTATTCGTAATTAAGGCACTATCTTTCGAAAAGCCACTCATCCGCGCTCAACCGCCAAATCGCCCAAGCCACGCTTCAAATAAATCATTCGGCCATTAATCGAATTGACTGGTATTGATGAGATTGACAGGCCTTAACGGCCATTTAATGAAAATAGCAAGCTTGCAATCTGTTTAGACATTTGATTTGAAGCCATCTTAAGTCAATCGATCACCATGAATTTATCAATATATATATATCTCAGTCTATTCGATTTATGTTATTATTTCCTGTATTACGCCTATTGTTCTCTATGTGTAGAGTTCTCCCACAGAAACAGATTTGAGCGGAATGGGAAAGAAGTCCAAGAAGACCACAATGCCTTTTGCTTCACCGGCTGCAGGGCAACCTATTGTTGATCCAGACAATAAAAAGAAAGGGCTTATATCAGACACTACGTGTCTGGGACTTACCAGAGCTATTTGGCAAGGCACATATAACCTGATTGAAGCTGAAGACCCGAGGGTGACAGGTATACAAGTTTCTGCCGACAGCACCAGTAAATCCAAGGCTAATCTGAGTGATTTAGCCAACTATTTTCTTCATCGAATAGTGGCTCGGGAGCAAATCCTCCCATATACGGATGTGGTAAGATGGGCGATTCAAGAAATCCCAATTACCGATAGAACTTTCAGCACTATAGATGGGAGGATTTTTGGTTCTTTTCGAGCCGAGGATCTAAGGAAAATGTATCATTTGCCGGCGGAAGAGAAGAAGTATAACACGACATTCCTGGAGAAATTCCAAGCTGAAAATGAGACTGAGTCCAAACCCATTCGAGGTTGGAGACAAAATCCAGCAAAGCACAAGCACGAATATTCAGGTAAGTACTCGGTTGATTCCCTATGTTCTCCTTATTGCTATGATGGGATTATGATGTGCAGACTATGGGGATTACATGATTCCGCCAATTTTATCATAGAAATGGTCCCCTTAATGGAGGCGACATGTAGTGGCGAAATAATGGATTGGGCAGATATACTATTCGATAAGCTAGCAACTGCCATTCTTAATTTCAGATTCAACTCTTGCGTCACTGAGAGGTTCATTCCGCCATTTTACTACAGTGCCTATGTATTAGATGTTTTATGTTTTAATTCTAAATTTCCTGTGCTCGGATGGAGGTGGACGTCGCAGGACCCTGCACCCGTCCACATATATCATCAAAAGTTGTGGAAGACCAAATACAAACACCATTTGTATCAAATCTGCAACGGTTTCATGTTGCCTATTCATTATTCCATTTTCAATAAGCCTGCCCCTAGGATTTCTAACCAAGCAGGGGTGGATTTAACTACCATAGGAAGTTGGTTTGGAGAATAAAATTTCACCTATATCAGAGTTTTTGGCAGTCAAGCCAAGCCCCATGTGCTTCCTCTATACATCCCTGATAAACTACTCGCCAGGGAAATAGCCTATCAGATCAACGCCGATGGGGTTACTCAAACTTTGAAAAAAGAAAAGAAGCATGTTTGGCCCTCCTTTCCTTTGCGAATTGGTATTTACACTCTGCATGATCTCAAAAATGCAGAGAAGGAAGATGAGAAAATAAATTCGCTGACCCTGGAAACTCTACCAAACAGGCGATTCAATCCAAAAAAAATCGCCTATAATGCACTCGACCAGGCCAAATTTGCCAAATTCGAGCACAAAGAAGAGAGATTTGAAGATTTTTTCACATCGGCCGAGTCGCTATATCAAGTTAAATCGCTCGCCATAAATGAATACAACGATGAGGGGCTGGTCGAATTTAACAGACTCAGAGAGTAGAGGTTGCAAACTCTGCCTCTAGACCTGTTAGCAACTACTCCAACAAAAGAATCAAGCGAGCCTGAGCAGTGACGTGATAAAGAACCTCCTATTACATCAAAACAGCAGGAGGAAGTGCATGACCAGAGACAGGAAGAAACCCAGGTGAAAACTCAAGAAGAGAGCGATTCAAAAGTTAATGATGATACATAGATTAATCTGAAATTGCTCCAGGAATGGCAGCAATTCAATTCAATCATCGGCAATCTAGAATGCTCTAAAGATGATGAGGTTTCAAAAGAGGGAGAAACACAGGAAGTGACATCAAAGCAGGTTTCGGGCGAAACCAACGACCCACCCAAATTAAAGGAAACGGAAATAATTCCAAAGGACCCATCGGGCGAAATCATTTTGCAGATAGAAGAGATTCCTCCCTTGGATGTCTTCTACAGCCCTAAGCATAAAGTTGTAGTGAAACGACAGAGGAAGAGGAGAAGGGCTGATCAACCTTCTTTATTCCCTGAATTAATAATAACGGGCAATGTGGTATGGAAAGAAGAATTTGACCCCTCCGATGACTTGACAAAGTTATCGCAATACGCTGGAGCTTATTCGGCGACGACAATAGACAAAGCATCGGAGGTGAGCAGTCTATTAAAGGCAAAAGATCAAGACATCTTTTCGCTACATGCTCAATTATCGGAAGCACAGTAGAAGGCAGAGCAGGCAGAACAGCAATTGCTAGTACAACAACAAAATAATAATCAGCTGATTAAGCAATTGCAAGAAGAAAAACAGAGGATTGACGATAGCGCAATCCAAAAGCAAAAGGAGCTATCGGCAGCATTGGCGCAATTAAAAATATCAACTGAGGGAATGTTAAAATCCAAAGATGAGCAAATCGCTCAATTATCAGCTCAAATTGAGAAAATGAAAAAGCTCCCTCAGGTAGATGAGTTTAAAGCAGAGGCGTTTCAATTAAATAAAGCATTGATAAATCAAATGAAGCTCTTGTGTCAGCAAATCACCCAGGTAGAGCCATTGTGCAACTTAGTGGCATCCATAAGCGAAAAAGTAGAAAAGGCAAGGACAGATTTGGATCAGGCCGAAGAAACATTGACAAATTTTCTGGAATGGCAAGATTCCGATCAAGGACAGGCAGCTAACCTACCAAGGATTCTGGAATCACATAAGGAAATATTATTCACAGAATGGAAATCACAGTTAATGAAGGCAGAAAGAGCGATTTAAGATGCAAGGCAACCACTAGTAATTTGGTTGAAATAGTAAATAATACTCTTTACTTGTCTAACATGATTTCCTAATGTACTCCAGGCCAATTAACAGCAACAAAGATGTTGGAGCATTCATGCTACCTAGAGCTGGAGAAAAATGGAAGGTTAATCACGGGGATCAATAGTTTGACATGGGATGCCTATTGGTTCTTCTTAGTGAAGCCGCACAGCCAGAGATCCGCCCTCAAATGTCTCACATATGTGATTGGGTATATTATACTCGACATTCAGGATGCCACCTTTGCTGCCCAACTCAGCTTGCGCCTCAACAGACCACCCGAAGTGGAGCCAATGCTTGCGATAAGCCAGCTCAGGTTTAAAGGCAAGCAGCCTGAGTCATGATTCACATCGCCGACTACCAGATCGCCCCCAAGAAGATAGATAGTATTAATTGATGCCAATTTAGTAGGATTTTGTTTCATAGATTTTTTTAGCTTAGTAGTATTTATAGACCCTTTCATGCATTTAGAAATGGTCGTAAAGTTTTGTATAT
>APFE030062242.1:14506-33850 GCA_000404065.3 Pinus taeda | reverse complement strand
ACCTTGTCACCTATATTGAAATCCTCTGCTTTGGTCCTTCTGTCAAATGCCTTTTTTAGCTTTTCTTGTAAAACTTGGACTCTGTTATAAACTTCCTCCCTGGTTTGCTGCAAACACACAATCTGATTTATCCTTCTTTGTATATCATTCGGCTCAGCTTGGCACTCCTGGAGTATCTTCATAGCAGGGATTCCTAATGATGAAGGGAATTTGGCCTCTAAACCGTAGACTAACTCATATGGGCTGAGCCCAATTGATCTTTTGGTTGTTAATCTGTCTGCCCATAGTGCATTGACTAGCTTCTTGTGCCAATTTCTCTTGTTTTCCTCTAGTATTTTCTTGATCATATTTACCAAGCTTTTGTTTGAGGATTCTGCCAGCCCATTGCCTTGGGGATAATATACAGTAGAATGGCCCAGGGTAATGTGAAATTTGTGACAGAAATTAATCATCTTTTTAGATCTGAACGCAGCAGCATTATCTGTTATTATTTTGTCAGGGCATCCAAACCTAGCCAGGATATTTGTCTCCAAAAATTGGATAATAGTGGAGTCATTTGCTTGCCTGCATGGGATTGCTTCAATCCACTTTGTAAAGTAATCTGTTGCTGTAAGAATCCATCTATGCTGACCTGAAGAGGAGGGATTGATTTCCCCAATGAAATCCAAGCCCCATTGCTGAAATGGTCTCTCTGTTGCAATAGGCCTCAGGGGTAGAGGCAGCAGTTGCCTCTTTCCTTCAAACACTTGACATTTGTGACATGCAGTTGTAAATCTTTTGACATCAGAAAAGATAGTGGGCCAGTAATATCCAGCTCTTAGTATCTTGTTCACAGTGGATTTCCAGTAAAGATGCCCACCACAATCTCCTGCATGAAACTCTTCCATGATTTTGCTGGCTTCATTTTCAATCAGACAGTTTAGCAAGATGCCCTCAGGATTTCTCCAAAACAGATTTTCTTCCATGACACAGAACTTTGAGGCTTTCATTTTTACAAACCTACTTTTAGTTCTAGACAGTCCTGGGGGAGCACACAGGTTTTGCAACACATAGCAGATATCAGAATACCAAGGGGATTGCTCAAAGGCTACATTGATCTTTGGAGTCGCCAGCTCCTGTTCACTGTCTAGTTGGTTAATGTCTAGGGCTTGGAAATTTGTTTCAGACATCAGTTTTGCTAGGCCCTGCCCTTTTACAAGTTTTGTGGGTTTTATTTCTATGTCAAATTCCAAGATACTTGCTATCCACTTGCCTCTTCTGCCCTCCAAGTTTTCTTGTGTAAGTATGTCTTTGACAATTGGGCTTGGCACATAGGCAATTACATGGGAATAAAGGATATAAATCCTAAAGTCTTTGATGGCTTTGACTAAAGCATAGGCTTGTTTTTCCATGATTTGATACTTGAGGGGAGCATCTCTTAGGGCTTTGCTAAAGAAAGCTATGGGTTTTTCATTCCCTAGATCATCCTTCTATAGTAAAACTGCAGCAATTGTATGTTCAGAGGCAAAAGAGAATATGATGAAGTCCCTATCAAATTGGGGGCTAGTTAGGACAGGAGTTTGGGTAAGAGCAAATTTGATGCTCTCAAAGGCTTGTTTAGCATCAACTGTCCATTTAACTTTGGAATCCTTTTTCAACATGTTGTTAAGTAATCTGCTGAGCTCAGCCAGATTTGGGATAAATCTTCTTAAAAAGTTGATCTTTCCCAAAAAGGCCTGTAATTCTTTTATGTTCCTAGGATGGGGCATGTGTTGGATGGCTTGGATTCTTTCTGGATCAATTCTGATACCATCCTTGGAAATAATGTGACCTAGCAGTTTACCTTCTTCTAGACCAAAAATGGATTTTTTGGGATTCAACGATATCCCAAATTTTCTACATTTTAGAAAGATTTGTCTGAGATGATTTAGATGTTCTTGGTCTGATTTGGAGAATGGTGTAAGGTCATCTAAATAGATGACTAGGAAGTCATGAATTTCTTTGGCAAAAGCAATATCCATTGCTCTTTGGAAAGTGGCCCCTGCATTCTTTAAACCAAAAGGCATTTTGACATATTTAAAGGTTCCCCATGGGGTGGTGAATGCAGTTTTGTCCTGGTCATCAAGATGGACTAAAATCTGGTTGAAGCCTGAAAAACCATCCAACAAGGAAATCCTTGAGGCCCCTACCACTCTCTGCAATATGTGGTCCATTTTAGGTAAGGGGTAGTTATCTTTTAATGACACCTGGTTGAGGTTTCTTAAATCCACACAGAGCCTAATTTCACCCGTTTTCTTCCTTGTGGGAACTAGGTTTGAAACCCAATCAGAAAATCTGATTGGTGCTATTATGCCTGCTTTAAACATCTTTTGTACTTCTTGCTCCATTTCTGGGAGGAGCATAGGGTTGATCCTTCTAAGTTTTTGCTTGAAGGGCTTCTGATTTGGTTTGAGTGGGATTGTGTGTTGTATTACAGAGGTGTCATAGGACTTGAGGTCCTCGTAACTCCATGCAAACACATCCTGAAATTCTTTAAAAAGATCAATGTACTTGGGTTTTTGATCGGGTGGTAATGCAGCTGATAATTTTATGATTTTAGGCTTTTGAACTGTCCCTATGTTATGTTCTTCAATGGTAGTATTTAGGGGTTCAATTTTTGGTTTATTGGGGACGTCATTAGAATCAAACATGTCTTCTAATGGAGCTAAACCTATGGGCAGAAGATTGTTCTTTAGCTGTATCATTTCAGTTTCATCCTCTGGTGTTTCTTCCTGCTCAAAGTGCTGGATCTCTTGAATGTTATTCTGATTGAAAATTGTAGGATTTAGCATTTGGTAGGCTTTTTTGGGAGAGAGTACTTGGCTGTTATTTAAATTAAGTATTTGTGATTGACTTGCTGGCTGAAGTATTTGTGATTGACTTGCTGGCTAAGTGTCAATATTGAGGCCTGAAAATTCTTCTTGTAAATTCAGAAAGTTTTTGATTTGTGTATCACTGTCAAATACTTGCCAGTCTCTTATGTTATTTGGGATTGATGGTCTGCGCTTTACCTCAGCTGTGAAACGGTGATGGGGGTCAAAGGGTAGCTTGCAAGTACTTGCAAATGTGGCTAGACTGTGAGCATGCAGGTTTTGTGACCTAGGAACTTTGGTGACTTGGAAATCAGCAAAGGACTTAAGTAACTCAGTAACCACTGCTCTGTATGATCTGAGTCTATTATCTTTGGTAACAAAATTGCCCTTAACTTGTTGGATAACTAAGTCAGAATCCCCTAGGATTGATATTCTAGTGATTTGCAGGGATTGTACCAACTTGAGGCCTAGTAACAGGGCCTCATATTCAGCCATATTGTTGGTACATCTAAAGTTTAGTCTGTAAGCCCTACCTTCTACATAACTGCTTTCTTTATTGTGCACCCATATTCCTGCTCCTGCCCCTAACTTGTTAACTGATCCATCAAATTCTAGGAACCATAGAGATTCCTTGTCTAGGGGGTTTTGGATAAGGTCTGTGAGGCATGAATTTGTAAGTTGGAGTATAGGCTGAGTTTTTGGTTTGGTCTGCATGATTTCCGTATTACTTGGTGTAATTGTTTTGTTTTCTAGAGGGACCATTGTTTCATTATCTTGTTCCAATGTTGTGGTTTCACAGTTGCTTGTTTTGTGGTCCTGAATATTGGCACTGTTTGATTCAGTCAGTATTTGGATATCAGGGTCTTTTTGTTCAACAGTTTGATTTGTTGTGATTAGATGAGCCTTTTCCTTGGTGTTGCTGCTTCTATTGTCATTGAAAAGGATGTATGAGTCTATGTCAGAGTGCACAGCATATATAGGAAAGTTTTGAGGTTTCTCTGTGCTACTGACCATGTATTTCATTAGTGACTCACGATACAGTCTCTTGGGTTGACCAAAGACTGTGATAGTAGCATAAGACATGTCTAGTTGGAGAGACCCTTGAAGCTTAGCCCCCCATGATCTTGACAGTAACATCCCATATTTGGGTGGAATGTCAGCAACAACTACATCCATTAGGATTGTTTTGTTTCGGTATTGAACTAAAGAGACACATAAATCTTTGATTAGGCCTAGACACTTGACTTGATTGGAATCAAATGAAAAGAGGTCCTTGTATGGTCTAGTGATGTCCAAATTCAGCCTTTCCATTACAGATTTGGGCATTAGGTTATGAGATGCTCCTGAGTCAAACATTGCATTGTGTAATATTTTGTCATGCACATGCAGGCTAATATAAAAGGGTAGGATTCCTGAGTCTGCTAATTTTCCATCAACTTCGGGGCCAAAAAGCAATTCAGGGGTATCATCCAATACATTGACATTATCCACATTATCTCTGTTTTTGTTATGGGTGAGTTGTAGAGATCTTTGAATCTGCTGTTTATAAATCTCATTTTTGGCTAGCTCTGCCAGAGGTATAGTTATTTTCAATTTTCCAATTTCAGTTTCCAAGTCAAAGGGTTTTTCTGTTTGTGTTTTAGTGGTATGGGTGAGCCTACCTTCTTTGTCTGGTGAGGTTTCTTCTTGATTTTGAAGTTTGTTCTTGTTGATCACCTCTTGAAGCCCTTTGCTTGGTTTAGGCTGTTCAACTGATGGAGTTGGTGAATTTAGTGACTGTACAGTGATGTCTTCAATAGTTATTCCTTGTGTGGGTGAATCAGATGTGTTCTTTGGTTCCACTGCTATGGAACTTTTGGGCTGTATTTTATCTTTTGTTTTCTCAGGTTGTGTTATATTTATAGTCCTACTTCTTAATTTGTACTGTTTATGCACCTCATAGACAGCAGTGTCATAGCCTTGTTTGAAATCAAATGATTCCCCTGAATTGGTCTGAAACTGTTTACTATCCTCCTCATCTTGATCCTCTTGAGTCAAGAAGACTTGGTGCTTATTATCAAGCCCCATTAGGTGGATATGAGTGTCCTCTGCTTGTTCTTCGGATGTAGGTGTCTCAGCATAGTTTTCTTGGAATGGTGGTCTTATTTCAGGGTCATTGCTAGCTTTGCTCCCACTGGGATTTTGGTTCCCCCTAAAGTTTGTAGCCCTGTTAGGGTTGTTTGGTGGTGCTTCCCATGAAGATTTTCTTTCCACAAATTCTACCCTATCACCTAACCTCTTCATACCAGAAATTATTGCATCCAATTTTTGGTCCAAGGCAGAGGGCTCTTGCTTGAAAGCAACCCTCTTTTCTGTTTTAGCCCTATTCCTCTTGGCAATCAGATTTGCTTCAACCGTTACAACAACTCTCTGAGCTTCTTCGAGGGTTTGAGGGGCTCTTTCTTTCAATTGGTAGGCCATATCTGGGTCAAATCCATCTGGGAATTTGTATAAGGCTAAATCCGGGGGAGGTCTTAGGTTTTGAGGTATAGCATTGTAAACATTGTTGAACCTAGCACAGTATTCCAAAAATGTCTCTTGGGGACCTCTTCTGATCATATCATATTCACCAAGTATGTGTAAAGGGTCCTTCTTTTTCTCCCATCTATTTGCGAAGGATTGGTAAAGCTCATCAGGGGTAGTTATGCTGTTTGCAGGCAGAGATCTAAACCATGTCCTCACATCACCTGTTAAGCTTTGGACAAATATTCTCATCCTTACAGTTTCATCATCAATCTCATAGTTTTCAAAATGATCTTGCATTCTCTTAGCGTGTTGGATGGCAGAATAAGGGCCAATGGAGTCAAAGTACGAGATTTTGGCCTGATAGTCTTGAGGTAAGGCCACTGGATTGGCAGGCAATTGCAAAGGTGCATACCTGGCCATATTTGCTGGATACTAGGGGTTAACTAGGACAACTGGGACAAGAGGAACAAAAGGTATCACAGGGGTAACAGGTATAGAGGGTATAACAGTGTGGAATGGAAGAATTTGTGTGGGAGAAGAAGGGATTAGTGGGGAACTTTGGGACGTTGATGGGGAACTATGGGAATTAGGGGTAGAACGGAATAGGACCTTGACTGGGGTGGGGATTGAGCTAGGAAGCTCTGGCTGTGGACTGATGTCAGCAAGTTGATCTTGTGTTTGCTGGTTCCTAACAAATCTGGGAATGGTATTGGGGTTTCTGAAGATAATGGGAGGATTAGGGTCAGGATGTGCCCTTGTGTGCTTGAAATTCTTCTTGGGAGCCAGCTTCTGAGCTAGTCCTGTAAGGTTTTATGAATGCTTCGTATAGCAAGGACTGGACAGGAACTCTAAATTCTATGTATCTGTTTAGGGTGAAGGGAAATCTAAGTCAGCTCTTCCTTAGGCTGCAAATTTTAGTATAGGAGCAGCTTGAAGGTGTCTTGACTGATGTTCAGATTATGAGTGCAATTTCTTGATAGATTTTCAAATCTTAGATCCTGAATTCCCCAGTGGAGTCGCCATTAATGTTAACACCCAGGTTGTCCTCTTTGACTCCCAAGAGGATACGGCCGGGGTAACCACTAACCAATCTTTGGGCTGCAGCTCCTAGCCTAGCTGCAGTCAGAGAGGGCTCTCTCTATAGGTTTTCTCACTGCTTTCAGTGAAGGTTTTAGGCTAGTTATGGAGTGAGTCTTTTGGTTGTTTTTGTATTTGATTGGGAGGATGCTTCTGATTTCCTTAGAGTATATCAGCAGGTAGAGTTAATCCATTGGGCAATGGGGTCTTGGAGTGTTTTCCCTTGAGGTTCTGATTTCGGTGAGGTGTAAAGCTGTAGGGCCTGTGTGCATTCCATGAAACAAACTGTAAATAGCGAGAATGAGGTGACAACAACTAGCAAAGAGCACTTAAGAATTCTTTACTTAAGCTGAATATTACAAAGAGGCTTGTGATCTAGGAGCAATTGCTTGAATTCCTAAAACAACAGCATACTGTGATGACATAGTATTAGAGGTAGCAGCGAAGAATTACTCTTTCAATACTGTGTCTGAAGAAAACATATAAGATAGTTTAGATTGAGTTCAGGGTAGCCAATGACTAAATCCTGAGACTATTCTTTCTCTTTACTACCTAGATTTTCAAGTGTACAGAAAGACATGGAAAACATATGAAATAACAATGAACACAGGTGAAATAAAGAGCCATGAGGAAAACTTATTGAGCCATGAAATACACAGGAATCCTGCAACTTTGAGCCACACACCATCAGGAGATCAAGAGACAAACATCCTTTGAAGAAATCCCACTGTCTTTTGTATTAACTGTCTGAGAAATTACAATATCAGAAAAACAGAGCAGATATCGAGAGATTTCTTACATCTGGGGTCCAACCCCTCTAAACAAACGTGAAGGGGAATATATAGAGGTTACATACAAAAATATCTCAGGAATCGAGTCATCTGAGAGGAAAATATCTCTTCTATTTGTACAGGAGAGTAGGTGAGAAGTAGATGTAAACATAAATGCCTCTTAAAGGCCTTTGACTCCTGTCAGGATAGATTTTTGACCTTTGGGTACTGCGGAGTTATTTGCGCGGTTTTATCATAAATGTAGCATTGAAAGTGCTTTATCACTCTGCTCTTTTATATCTTCTTGGTCCTACCATCTGTACCTGCTGATATTGCTGTTGATGTCGAGTACCTGTGCTGAGTTGGCTCAGCGTCTTTATGCTTGCTGTCATGGCTTTGTCCACCTGTAGATGTAATGTGGACTGTATTGCTGCAAAAGGATTTAATTCCTCAACTTTGATTCAAAAGTAGCTTTATTAAGTCTTGCCATATGTCTGCAGGGGGAAGCTGATGCCTTAAAATTGACCCTAAGGTCTCATCAGCTTCTGTGTACTTATAGAAATGAGGAGGCTCATCAAATAGATGTGCCACTTCATTTTTAATAAAAAACAAATTATCTAACTTATTAAAAAGAGCCTGTCCTGTTAATGGGCCTGCTGAAGATGACCCAGGTGTATCAGCAATTTGAATTGCTGCAAAAGTGCTCACCCTTTTGATGTATTTCTCATGTGAGAGCAGACTCCCTGATTCTTCCAAGCTGGGAAGTCCTTTGTCCTGCAGGGCCGTGAACCTATTCTGGAACTTATATATATCTGCCTGTATGTCATGGATTTTCCTGTCCAGGGTCTGAGTTAGGTTCTTCATTGTTGTGGTTCTCTTGATTAGGGAAGTGGTTTCAGTTCTGTTAGCAATTCCCATTCTTATCAGCTGAGCACCAGTCCTGTAATTTAAGACCTCAATCATTTTGGGGGCAAGGTCTGCCATGTTGCCAAGGGCATTTCTTGCTCTGTGCAGTTCTTTCTTTGCCCTGCCAATGAGTCCTATCTGTTCATATATAGCATCAATGTACTCCCACTGGTTGGTGATTGATTTTCCAATGGCAGTCCAAATCACTTGCTTGACCTCTGCTGTTACTTTCTCAAAATTGAGCTGCTTTTCCAGCTCTGCAATTGTCTTTTTTAGGGCTTTTACTTCCCTCTCCCTCTCAGCCACATTTTGCTTAGACTTGTCATACTTCTCTTCTATCTTTGCTAAGCTTTCCTTGGCCTTATTTAGCTCTGTCATTTGAGCTTCTAGCACCTGAAGTTCTTGCCTTAGTTTTTGCATATCCAGGCTCTCGGCCTGCTCTGTTGGTGGTGCTGTGGTGGCTGGCTCTGTTGTAGCTGGCTCTGTTTCTGCTGTCTGTTGCTTCGGAGGGATATCCTCTTTAGGGGTCTTCTCGAGGTCTATAGTCTCTGTGGATGGTTTGGAAGACTGCCCTTGTTCTCCCCTCTGTATAGCTGCTTCTAGGGTATTCTCTGTATCCTGCAGCTTTTGCTGGGCGTCCACCAGTTCTTATACAAATTCATAAGCAGTGCAGTGATATCCCTTTCTCTTCTCTGTTGGGCCACTTCATCTGTTTGTGGATGTAGAGTTGGTGGGATCTTCATCTTCTTCTTAATTGCAGCTACATCTGCATCCCTTAGTTTAAGGACCTCCTGTATGGCCTTAACATCATTGGGATCATGCCCAAACTCTATGATGATATCTTCTAGTGCCTTGATTCTATTGTCCTTGGCTTGAGAGGATGCTCTTTCCAACTCAAGCTGAGCTGCAGTGTTATTCAAACTGTTTTGCAGCCTATAATTTATCAAGGTCTTGTCTGCCAGGGTGGCATAGACCATCTCACCCGTCTACTTATGGAGCTCGATCTGGTCCATGGGGTGGATGTCTTTTGCAAGGACTTCTAAGTTTGTCCTTATATAATCAGCAGGTGTTTGAGGATGCTGCACTGTAGGGGCAAAATGGCTCATTATTAGCTTGCTTTCTTGCACATCAAAGGCAGCCATTAGTCTTTGTTGATTTGGAGGGGCCATGTTCAACAAATGATTGTAGAGCTTGATTTTGAGTGGCTCACTCCTCCTCTTAGCATCCCGGAACTGGTCCTTTATGCTTGCAGCTGCACTCTTTCCATGTCCTGAGGAGCTGACCTCCCCAAGTGTTGTCCTGTCTTGCTCTTGTTGTAATGAGCTGGCAGAGGTCTCAAGGCTCTGCATTTCTTCTTTTGAAAATGGATTGAGCCTCTGCCTTTTTTCTGGACCTTCTGTGAGAGGAGTATCCCTCTCCCTTTTCCTGCTGATGTCTTCTCTCAGAGGGGTTTGGAGGACTGAAGAGTCGACCCTGGAATCTTGTCTAGGAGGCGCCATGCTGGTTGTTTTATCTCGGGTGGCTGCCTGGCCTTCTCCTTTTTGCTGTTCCTGATCCTGTTGATCAGTTTCTTGCTGATTTTGCTGTTGTTGCTCCTGCTGGCCCTGTTGGCCCTCTTGCTGTTGCTCCTGCTGGCCCTCTGTTTCTTCCATTACCTTGCCTTTACCTTTGTCCTGCCCCTGCTTTGAAGTTTGTGCTGCCCCTTCTTGTGTTGCAGATGAGGAAGCTGGCGCTATTGTGTGAGAACTCGGTAGGGTAGGCACCTGAGAAGGACATTCCAAGTCAGCCATCTTTAATAAATGTCTTCTAGCCCTGTCATTTAGCTCTTCTTGGGTCAGAGGCTCTATCAAGGTATTTTTATGCCATTTTGGCTGATTTGCATGTCTTGTTATGAGGAGCATGTTATTATGCTCATAACTGGAGAGTTTGTATTTCAGTCTCCTCTTGGATATAAAGCCATTGGGGTCATATGGTTTCCATAGGAAGCTTTGTGTTAGGCCAAGGGCATCCAACATTCTCTCTGCCTCCTTCCATCCTTCTCTTTTGTTTAAAACTAAATGCCCAAGCTAGTTTTTCACTTTGAGTTGTGCCTTCTTGCCCCTTCCTGAAAAATGGATCAGATCAACATAAGCGAATTGTCTGAAATACTCTAGGGCAAAGAGCCTCATAGGCACATACTTGGGTAGCCTGAAAGGGTGCAGCTCACACCCATATATCCTGATCACAGTGTGATGCTGGTAAAAATAGCAGTCCCCTATGCTGTAAGCAGTGGAAAGTTGCAGTATCCTCTTCATTTCCTCAGTGAGTCTTGGAGGAGGTTCTGTCATAAGTAGAGATAGGGATGGATGAATGAACAGATCTATGAACTCACAATATGTATAAGGTGAGTAGAAATTTCTATGGAAGATTGAGCTCCAATATACCACCGATCTTGGGTTTCCTGCTGCATCGGTTCTCTTGATTTCAAAAGAGAATTTTTCATATTGGTGATACAGAATAAGATGATAGATATATGAGGTGTATCTGAACACCCTCTCTCTAGGTAAGTGCAGGAACTTCTCATGTATTTTGTCCGAGATGTATGTGGCATAGTTATAGCAGATGGGGGCCTTCCCAGGGGTAAACATTAACATCATAACTAGCACTGTTTCTTCTAAAAACTCCATTGATTTATATCCCAGAATTGAGCTTACCATATGGGCAAGGTCTAATCCAAGTTGATTAAGGTATCCATCAAAGATAGGAGGATGGTGCACTCTGTCTGGTTTGCTAACAAATAGCTGATTAAACCTCAGGATCTCTGCCTCTGTGAGTGTTTTGGTCCCTTTGTTGATTAAGTCCAGCAGGGACAAAGGAACCATTTTCTTGTCAGTTTTGAACTGAACCATATCTCTGATGGCCTGAGGGGTGGTATAGAATACAACTTCACCCTTGGGATTGACTACAGCTCTCTGTGATGGCTCATTGCAACTGGCACATAGATAAATGAGATCAGGGAATTGTCTAACTAGAGGCATTTTAAAAGTTGGCAGGACAGACTCCCAGATGCCTAGGATATCTGTTCCCTCTCTGTGCTTGGCCCTGAACTCACTTAGCAGTTGAAGATGAGGGGTGCATCCTTCCCTGGAGTCTTCTGAGATCTGATAATCCAGGTCTGCCAACTCCTGCCAGTCTAGCTCTCTCTGAGGAGCATTCAGAGGAGTGACATTAAGGACATCAGGTGTCTCCATGTTTTATACAAATAATCTCCGAAATGTTGTTTGCAATAGTGAAATTGATGGGAACCAGGCGTCACAGGGTTGGTGTACAGTCAAGGATAACAATGCTGGGCTCTTTGAGGAGGGTTTTTAGCAGCAGAGAGACCTCCCTTGTCAGTTTGAGAGTTATGCAGGAGTCCACGGTTGCGCGAACAGGGCAGGTTTTTTAACAGGTTTTGCAGTCAATTCGAGGTCTCCGACGCTGTGTTTTACTTTTAAATGGTCAGATAGAGTAGAACACAGTTGGTTTACCAGTGAATTTTACGACTTAATGGCTTTTATGGTGATTTTAACAAGCAACTTAAGAAAAACCAGTTCACAGGAGGACGAGGCCGAAATACCTGGTAAACAGTGGTCTGGACCGAAGAATGTAGCTGGGTTTGCGCGCTGGGTGCTTTGAAAATGGTTGCAGGTGGTTGCAGGTTTACTGGTGGCGTAGGCGTCGTAAATTACATGCAGAGAGCTTAACAGGAAATTTCCGAAAAATATGAAAAAATGGTGAAAATTGGCGAAAATATGGCTTTTTGGCCTTTTTGGCGCGCTTTATGGATGACGTCAGCATGATGTCATCAAGGGGGCCCGGGTTGGGTGACGTGGCGGTCAACGGCAGGTCGATGAGGGCGATGAGGTGGCAGCCAGGTGGACGAGTGAGGAACGAGGAGGGTGGAAGTGGCGGTGACGTGCACGGCAGCGGGGCACAAACGTGGGCGGGACAGGTGTCACAATATCGGAAGCGGCCTTGTACGTTGAACGGACTGTCAGGCGATGCTCCGATGCAATCAGGGAATAACGCGTGTCCAAGCATGATGCTGGCCTGACGCAAGCGTCTGACAGATATCGAAAGGTATCTGTCAGACACGTAGGGCCTTCCGATATTGATATAGACCGTGGATTTGGAAGCGGGCGATCGAACAGTCGTCGGGCGCCCAATCTGCACGGACGGTAGCTCCTCCTTCGGTTAACGTGCGGACGTCGGGATTGCCTCGAAATGATCATCCACCATAGATCTGGGTCCGGCTCCATCTGACGGTCATCGGACAAGTGATCTGCACGGTGTATAGCTATGTCCTGTCGGGCAATAAACAATGATTTTTATTTGCAAAACGTGTTTAATCAGCCAACTTTAGAAAAATGCCATTTCGGGTTTTTATATAAGGTTTTGGGCATAAATATTTCCGAAGGCGGAAACTTTGGAAAAAAGGGGTCAAATAGGATTTATGTAACATGGAAAGGTGAATAACCCCCGACCTTAGGATAAAGCAGGGAAGGGTGATTTTACAATGTTTTCCGCCCCTTTGAGCGTTTTTATGGGTTTTTAAAGGTTTTCCAAGGTGAAATGGAACTTCTGGGTAGGGAACTGGTTTGAGGTGGGGAAAAGGTGAGTCATGGGTTCTTGACCTTGACCAGGTGTCAATTCAAGTCCCAGGGAGAGAACACTATGGCTATAGTGCCAAGGAGGGGATATTTATGCATTGTGGGGTTTATACACCATGGTGTTTATAATACTAGGGATAATGGGGTATAGGGAGCTAAGTAATAGAGTTAGTTGTTAATATGGAGTGAACATATGGATGAGGGCTGGTTGAACCAAGTTTTCTTTGAAAATAGCTTGAAATTGGGAGTAGATCAAGATGAAAAGATTTTTGCACAAGAAATGTGGCTTCTTAAAGCTATAAGAATGTAAAACATTTGAATTTCTATGCTTTGTGCAACTTTGGGGAAAGGGAGTTAGTGATGAGTGATATACAAATGAGAAACAAGGGAGTTAGTCATGCTCCAGAGTGCTGCTCTTCCTGTAGATGCTTCAGCAACTTTGATTTTGAAGGAGACACCACTTCTGCAACCCCCTCTACGTACCCAACTATTTCTCCTAACATTTTTTGTTCCTTCTTGGAGGGTGCACTTGGACTTGCAAACCCTTTTGAATGCCTTTTTTTTTCATTGGCTTTTTTGCTTGCATCTCCTATCTAATACAAACCTTATTCCTTCCAAGGTCCCAGATTAAGCAGTTAGGAACCTTAGCTTCTCTACCTAGCTACTGATCTGCCAAGATTAAACAGTTTGGACAGATTTCATTCTCTATTCTACAATATAAATTGAAAACATGGCATGATCCAGATTAGACTGTTGGACCATCCATCAAAATTGAGTTCTTATGAAAATTGAGATAGACATTGTCTTCCTAAGGAAATATGGGATCTTTGTTTTATCAAAGCAGAGCATATTTGGACCTTTGATATCCAATCATGAAATATGAAACCTATTGATATAGGTATCCAACAGTGGCTCCACATGGGGATGGTTTTTCTCTTGGAAAGACCAAGAACAGCAGGTCAGTGTGCCTGGATCCTTTGGCTGCTTCTCTGAAACTTTGGAGTTCTGTCCACCATAGTTCCCTCAAATGGCAGGTTGATGCTCTAAAACAGAATATGTTTCCATTTTGCTCACTGGCTGTATTGCTCCTCAAACAATCTTATTTTCATGATTCAAACAACAATATATACAACACATATAGAGTCTCTATACAATAAATTATGTACAAAAGTAGGTCAGCTGTACTTATGGAAGGTAGTCAAGATAGTGCTTGAGCATCCTGCCATTGACAGGGCCTTCATCTAAGTCAGTTTTGTTCAGATCTTGCAGAAAATAGGTGTTGTTTCCTTGCACAGCTTGTATTAAGAATGGTCCTCTCCAGAGGGAGTCAAACTTTCCATGTTTTCCTTTGCTCTCTCTTCTTGAATCCCACTTGAGGACCTTGTCACCTATGTTGAAATCCTCTGCTTTGGTCCTTCTGTCAAAAGCCCTTTTTAGCTTTTCTTGTAGTGCTTGGACTCTATCATAAACTTCCTCCCTGGTTTGCTGCAAACATATAATCTGATTGATCCTTCTTTGCATGTCATTAGGCTCAGCTAGGCATTCCTGAAGTATCTTCATCGCAGTGATCCCTAATGATGAAGGGAATTTGGCCTCTAAACCATAGACTAACTCATATGGGCTGACCCCAATTGATCTTTTGGTTGTTAATCTGTCTGCCCATAGTGCATTAACTAGTTTCTTGTGCCAATTTCTCTTGTTTTCTTCCAATATTTTCTTGATCATATTTACCAAACTTTTGTTTGAGGATTCTGCCAGCCCATTGCCTTGGGGATAATATGCAGTAGAATGGCCCAGGGTAATGTGAAATTTGTGACAGAAATTAACCATCTTTATAGATCTGAATGCAGCAGCATTATCTGTTATTATTTTATCAGGGCATCCAAACCTAGCCAGGATATTTGTCTCCAGAAATTGAATAATGGTGGAGTCATTTGCTTGCCTGCATGGGATTGCTTCAATCCACTTTGTAAAGTAATCAGTTGCTGTAAGAATCCATCTGTGCTGGGCTGAAGAGGAGGGATTGATTTCTCCAATGAAATCTAAACCCCACTGCTGAAATGGTCTCTCTGTTGCAATAGGCCTTAGGGGTAGAGGTAGGAGTTGTCTCTTTCCTTCAAACACTTGACATTTGTGACATGCAGCATTGTATCTCTTGACATCAGTAAAAATAGTGGGCCAATAGTATCCAGCTCTTAGTATTTTGTTCACAGTGGATTTCCAGTAGAGATGTCCACCACAATCTCCTGCATGGAACTCTTCCATGATTTTGTTGGCTTCGCTCTCAATCATACAATTTAGCAAGATGCCCTCATGGTTTCTCCAAAGCAGATTTTCTTCCATGACACAGAATTTTGAGGCTTTCATTTTTACAAACCTACTCTTAGTTCTAGACAGTCCTGGGGGAGCACACAGGTTTTGCAACACATAGCAGATATCAGAATACCAAGGGGATAGTTCAAAGGCTACACTGATCTTTGGAGTCGCCAGCTCCTGCTCACTGTCTAGTTGGTTAATGTCTAGAGCTTGGAAATTTGTTTCAGACATCAGTTTTGCTAGGCCCTGCCCTTTTACAAGTTTTGTGGGTTTTATTTCTATGTCAAATTCCAAGATACTTGCTATCCACTTTCCTCTTCTGCCCTCCAAATTCTCTTGTGTAAGTATATCTTTGACAATTGGGCTTGGTACATAGGCAATTATGTGGGAATAAAGGATATAAATCCTAAAATCCTTAATAGCTTTGACCAAAGCATAGGCTTGTTTTTCCATGATCTGATATTTGAGGGGAGCATCTCTTAGGGCTTTGCTAAAGAAAGCTATGGGCTTTTCATTTCCTAAATCATCCTTCTGTAGTAAAACTGCAGCAATTGTATGTTCAGAGGCAAAGGAGAATATGATGAAGTCTTTGTCAAACTGTGGGCTAGTTAGGACAGGAGTTTGGGTAAGGGCAAATTTGATGCTCTCAAAGGCTTGTTTAGCATCTACTGTCCATTTAACTTTGGAATCCTTTTTCAACATGTTGTTAAGCAATCTGCTGAGCTCAGCTAAGTTTGGGATAAATCTTCTTAAAAAGTTGATTTTTCCCAAAAAGGCCTGTAATTCCTTTATATTCCTGGGATGGGGCATGTGTTGGATGGCTTGGATTCTGTCTGGATCAATTCTGATGCCATCCTTGGAGATAATGTGACCTAGTAGTTTACCTTCCTCTAGACCAAAAATGGATTTTTTGGGATTCAATGATATCCCATATTTTCTGCATTTTAGAAAGATTTGTCTGAAATGATTTAGATGTTCTTGGTCTGATTTGGAGAATGGTGTAAGGTCATCCAAATAGATGACTAGGAAGTCATGAATTTCTTTGGCAAAAGCAATATCCATCGCTCTTTGGAAAGTGGCTCCTGCATTCTTCAAACCAAATGGAATTTTAACATATTTGAAGGTTCCCCATGGGGTGGTGAATGCAGTTTTGTCCTGGTCATCAGGATGGACTAGAATTTGGTTGAAACCTGAAAAGCCATCCAGCAAGGAAATCCTTGAAGCCCCTACTACTTTCTGCAAAATGTGGTCCATTTTTGGTAGGGGGTAGTTATCTTTCAATGACACTTGATTGAGGTTTCTTAAATCCACACAGAGCCTAATTTCACCAGTTTTCTTCCTTGTGGGGACTAGGTTTGAAATCCAATCAGAAAATCTGATTGGTGCTATTATGCCTGCTTTGAACATCTTTTGTACTTCTTGCTCCATCGCTGGGAGGAGCATAGGGTTAATCCTTCTGAGTTTTTGCTTAAAGGGCTTCTGATTTGGCTTGAGTGGGATTGTGTGTTGTATTACAGAAGTGTCATAGGACTTAAGGTCCTCATAACTCCATGCGAACACATCCTGAAATTCTTTAAACAGATCAATGTACTTGGGTTTTTGATCAGGTGGTAATGCAGCTGATAATTTTATGATTTTAGGCTTTTGAACTGTTCCTATGTTATGTTCTTCAATGGTAGTATTTAGGGGTTCAATTTTTGGTTTGTTGGGGACATCATTAGAATCAAACATGTCTTCCAATGGAGTTAGACCTATGGGCAGGAGATTGTCCTTTAGCTGTATCATTTCGGTTTCATCCTCTGGTGTCTCTTCATGCTCGATCTGCTGGATCTCTTGAATGTTATTCTGACTGAAAATTGTAGGATTTAGCATTTGGTAGGCTGTTTTGGGAGACAGTACTTGGCTGTTATTTAAATTTAGTATTTGTGATTGACTTGCTGGCTCAGTATCTATATTGAGGCCTGAAAATTCTTCCTGTAAATTTAGAAAGTTTTTGATTTGTGTATCACTGTCAAATACTTGCCAGTCTCTTATGTTATTTGGGATTGATGGTCTGTGCTTTACTTCAGCTGTGAAACGGTGATGGGGATCAAAAGGTAGCTTACAAGTACTTGCAAACATGGCTAAGCTATGAGCATGCAGGTTCTGGGCCCTGGGAATTTTAGTAATTTGGAAATCAGAAAAAGACTTAAGTAGCTCAGAAGCCACAGCTCTGTATGATCTGAGTCTGTTATCTTTGGTAACAAAATTGCCCTTAACTTGTTGGATGACCAAGTCTGAATCCCCTAGGATAGATATTCTAGTGATTTGCAGGGATTTTATCAATTTAAGGCCTAGTAACAGGGCCTCATATTCAGCCATATTGTTGGTACATCTAAAATTTAGTCTATAAGCCCTACCTTCTGCATAACTGCTTTCTTTATTGTGCACCCACACTCCTGCGCCTGCCCCTAATTTGTTGACTGATCCATCAAATTCTAGGAACCATAGAGATTCTTTGCCTAGGGGGTTTTGGATAATGTCTATGAGGCATGAATTTGTAAGTTGGAATGTAGGCTGATTTTTTGGTTTGATCTGCATGACTTTCTTCTCACTTGGCGCAATTGTTTTGTTTTCTAGAGGAACCATTGTTTCATTATCTTGTTCCAATGTTGTGGTTTCATAGTTGCTTGTTTTGTGGTCCTGAATATTGGCTTTGTTTGATTCAGTTTGTGGTTGAATATCAGGGTCTTCTTGTTCAGCAGTTTGATTTGTTTGGATTATATGAGCCTTTTCCTTAGTGTTCCTGTTTTCACTGTCATTGTAAAGAATGTATGAGTCTATGTCAGAGTGGACAGCATAAATGGGAAAGTTTTGAGGCTTCTCTGTACTACTAACCATGTATTTCATTAGTGACTCTCTATACAACCTTTTGGGTTGACCAAAGACTGTAATAGTAGCATATGACATGTCTAGTTGAAGAGACCCTTGAAGTTTAGCCCCCCATGATCTTGACAGTAACATCCCATATTTGGGTGGAATGTCAGCAACAACTACATCCATTAAGATGGTTTTGTTTGGATATTGGACTAAAGATACACATAGGTCTTTTATTAGGCCTAGACACTTGACTTGGCTGGAATCAAATGAAAAGAGGTCCTTGCATGGTCTAGTGATATCCAAATTTAACCTTTCCATTATAGATTTGGGCATTAGATTATGAGATGCACCTGAGTCAAACATTGCATTGTGTAATATTTTGTCATGCACATGTAGGCTGACATAGAAGGGTAGGATTCTTGAGCCTGCTACTTTTCCATCAACCTCTGGGCCAAAAAGCAATTCAGGGGTGTCATCCAATACATTGACATTATCCATATTATTTTTGTTTTTGCTATGGGTGAGTTGCAAAGATCTCTGAATCTGCTGTTTATAAATCTCATTTTTGGCTAGCTCTATCAGAGGTATGGTTATCTTCAGTTTTCCAATTTCAGTCTCCAAGTCAAAGGGTTTTTCTGTTTGTGTTTTAGTGGTATGGGTGAGCCTACCTTCTTTGTCTGCTGAGGTTTGTTCCTGATTTTGAGGTTTATGATTGCTGATCACCTCTTGAGGCCCTTTGCTTGATTTAGACTGTTCAACTGATGGAGTAGGTGAATTCAGTGACTGTTCAGTGATGTCTTCAATAGTTATTTCATTTGTGGGAGAATCGGTTGTGTTCTTTGGTTCCACTGCTATGGAACTTTTGGGCTGTGTTTTATCTTTTGCTTTCTCCGGTTGTGTTACATTTACAGTTCTACTTCTCAGTTTGTACTGTTTGTGAACCTCATAGACAACAGTGTCATAGCCTTGCTTGAAATCAAATGATTCGCCTGAACTAGTCTGAAACTGTTTACTATCCTCCTCCTCCTGGTCTTCTTGACTCAAGAAGACTTGGTGCTTGTTGTCAAGCCCCATTAGGTGGATATGAGTATCTTCTGCTTGTTCTTCAGATGCGGAGGTTTCAGCATAGTTTTCTTGAAATGGTGGTCTTATTTCAGGATCATTGTTGGCTTTGCTGCCACCAGGGTTTTGGTTCCTCCTAAAGTTTGGAGCCCTGTTGGGGTTATTTGGTGGTGCTTCCCATGAGGATTTTCTTTCCACAGATTCTACCCTATCAGAAATTATTGCATCTAATTTTTGGTCCAAGGCAGAGGGCTCTTCCTTGAAGACAACTCTCTTTTCTGTTTTGGCCCTATTCCTCTTGGCAATCAAATTTGCTTCAACTGTTACAGCAACTCTCTGAGCTTCTTCAAGGGTTTGAGGGGCTCTTTCTTTCAATTGGTAGGCCAT
>APFE030062226.1:0-11126 GCA_000404065.3 Pinus taeda | reverse complement strand
ATGGAAAGAAATGTAAACGTACCCATTGTCGGCCCTGGTGCCCAATACTGAAGGTATAGGATGAATTCTGAGTAAATACTCTAGCTGTCAAATAGATACCAGAAGGAACCTGTAGATTGGAATTTTAAGTGTTAGCAAAGATGCCTTCATTGGCGGCAATTGACATATATGAGGAGGGGGTATCTGCAGTGAAGATCCGTCCACCCACTGTTCTGTTACTCTTTGATCCAAAGTCTATAAGGTAGTTATCCTGTGAAGTTGAAACCCCATTATGATAAAATGACAAGAAAAACAACACACAAATGCACACAATGACTGCCATTTCCTTGACTTCTTTCTTTGCAGCCCAATTGTGTGGTTCTCCCTTTTCTCTGCACCCAAATTATAGGATTCTCTTTGTGTCTCTTTCTTCCTCTGCACCTCTAGGCAATTCCAAGAGCCTATAACTCTGCCCAGATTTCCACCTTAACCATTGAACTGATGTCGTCACCCCCTAACCGAGCTGGGATAGGACCTCCTTCTTTAGAATATAAAGAGATGGACTTCAGTTCACCTCTATTCTAGAGAATAATTTGGAGATTGCCATGAAACTGCAGGTTCCTAAATATGTCAAGAACAGAGTTATAGAAATACTAATTGGCTCTCTTATGCACCAATGTTCTTGGATCACATGCCCATTTTGTATGGAATGTCTACTAAGTGGTTCCAGTTAATGGGGCATTGATTTGAGTGTTCAATATATTCTTATTCTTTATCAAAGTATTTTTTTGCTCTATTTTCTTTCTTCGATTTATGCCTTACAGCGTTTCCTTTGCAACATATGGTGCAAATGCTAGTATTTAGTTTGTCAAAATGTGTAGTAAATGTTGTCTCTAAATGATGGGCCATCACTTCACCTGAAACTGAGTACTGGCCACTACGTGGTATACGGGAAACTTTGCTACAGCACCAAAGAAGTTTAAGGTGCAGTTTCTTCCTAAGCTTTTGAATATAGTTGTCTCATTATAGAAGAATCCTTGAATTCTTCGTTTACCAACAAGGAAGAGGGGTCGATAAGTCCATCAGCCCCTTATAAATTAGGGTAATTGGAGAGGGAACATTTGAGCAATTGATGGATTATGCTGGCCACCATCCTCTGACCTTTAAAATTTGATGGAAAAATCACCCCGTGACAGGAAATTTGTCCTTGAAATTAGATCCCTCGTTGTAATTATTGGATAGGGTAGTAGGTGGATAGTTTGAGTCCACTGAAATTACTTCATCATCCTAATTGCAGTAGTGTAAATGTTTCACGTGGTTGTGTCTAACCGTCAACTTTCATTTCTTTGCTGCTGAGTTGTAAATGTTAGAGGAAAAAAAACTAAGATAAAAGAAGATGATCCACTCTAATTTTAAAAATTAAAATTATATATTTGTTTTGAATGGAGTTAGGAAGAAAATTAGCATTACCAAAATAAAAACAGATTCTCATAAGCTTTATAGTTAATCTATGGAATAGCCAATTCCCAAAATGTCATGGAATGAATGAGTTTGTCCCATCTGTAATCTTAAGAGGGTTGAAGATGAAAATAAATTTCATTTATATTGTCTAGTATATACTTTCATTCCATCTAAATTTTAAAATATTTGTCACACTATCAACTTTTTTGACCTCTTAAATTAACAAAACCATGATCATATGAGCAATCTTCTCCCACTTTCTATTAACTTTTGAAATAAAATGTTAAACAATTCTCATTATCTATTACCACACTATCAATTTGCTTCACCTTTTAAGTTAACACAACCACTCACTAGGAAAGCTTCTCTCACTTATTTTTAACCATAATAACAAAATTTTAAAGAATCTTATATATTACCTACTTAAGGACTAATAAACCATATAAATCTTAATGAACATTGACTACCAATCATTTATGATATTTTAAGACATTTTTAGCATAATTGAATTTTCTAAAAATACATTCAATAAATTATATCAATATTTAAATTTCTGTATTAAATTTTATTTAAATTAGATAAACTGAATAATGATATAAGTTATTTAAATTTCCATATTAATTGTGTTTTCATATGTTTTTGGTAGTTACAAAAAAATGCATCATTCTACTGTGTTTTTTTGCTAGATCTACTTTTGTGATCTATATTGATAATAAAGTTGTCTTTGTAATTAATCACAACATTACAATTTGGTCAAAATCTTAGTAATGTGATTAATCGGAAAAACAACTTCATTAGTTTTTATTAATTATTTTCTTTATAAAAATCATGTGTTTTTATTAACTTCAGAAATTAAGGGTTTTGGGTTTTGTATTTTAGCACTTGGTTCCTTTATTAAAAATCATTTATAAAAGGGATCTGTAAAGCTTATTTGCCCTATGTGGTAAGTAAGGTATGTAAAAATAAATTTGGAGGCAAATAAAACCTAAATCAAGAATTTAAAGCGAGTGAAATTTACCTCAATTCAAAATTTATAAAAGGGTTAAAAACTATCTCAATGGAGGGCTTTTCAAGTCCTTAATTGAAACGTTTTGAAACATATGATAGAGCTTTAAACTTTAAGGTACAACCTTCTGAACTCATTTTTTAGGTTTTCGTAAAGTTATAACTCTCACTTTTCCATGGAACGTGGAAAACCTACACTTTTCATAGAATGTGGAAAATTTATGGATATTCTTATTGAATAGCTTGCTTGATAACATACTATTATCAAGTTGAATTTTATTATATAAATATTTAAAATTAATTTTTATTCACAATTACAAATATGGGAAAAAATAAAATCATATATATATTAATTAAACGTTTTATTTTTATATATATATAATATATATTTATATTTTTTTTTAAGTTCAATAAATAATAAATAAAGTAAAAGATTTATCATTATTTGTTCGTGCTCTAGTTTTTAAGATGGGTTAGCTAATCTTTACTTCTCATACTTTATTGGCAAAGGAAGTACATTACAAATATATTTGGCCCTTACAGGTCATGGATTTGATTCGGCTCCCAACTTGGCACAAATTGGGTATTTATTCAATCTGGCGAGTTGTCTTTCATGCTCTACCCACCATCAATAATGGTCTTTTATGGCCCATCAGAAATGGATAATTAGTGCAGATTGGCATAGATCCGTGGACAGGTTGTGGTAATATGCACTAGCTTCCACCTGACATCACTCATTTCCTCAACCACAGTGACATTCACATGCTCACAACCATTCCTGATATGGAGAATACTACCATATTCACTCAATCATGGAAATCAATAGAGTTGTTATGCATCCCTAATCAATGGAACCAATCATGGGTTGATTATATAAATTCTTTGATAGAATCACATGTGTGCATCGAGGAGGGTGTTGATAAACTCATCTGGGCACATGCTGGTCATGGTATACATACACCTAAAAATGGATATCCCATCATCCACACCATTCACACTCCACCTGTTCTCATTAATTGGTGGCAGACTATATGGAAGCTCAAAGCCCCTCCTCACACTAGGCTACTCATGTGGAACATATTAAGGAACAAAACACCCATTGAGAGCAACCTAAAGCATAGGTCCTTTCACAGCCCTTCCTGGTGTGTTTTATGTAAACAGATTGAGGAAACAAATGACCATATTTTTATTCACTACCCCATGGTCATTGATATATGGTCACAGATTCTCACATCCCTCTCCATTATTGTTCGATGGATACGCAATTCTATTGTGGAAGGATGGAATCACTGGAGAGCAAGGACTTCGAACCCAAAGCACCATTGTTTACCCTTGATCATTTGCTGGACCATATGTCTGAATCAGAATGGAATTATTTTCAGGTACAAAGCTATCTGCTGGCCTATATCCATTGCTTGTATCTTAAATTCTTTTCATGAAATACCATATGAAGACAAACTCCTACTGTCCAAGCAGTGACCACAAAAGCTATAAATCACAATATTTCATGGGATTTTTTTAATGGTGATGCACATGAACATGGATGTGTGGGGTGTTCTGTTACACCAATAGAAAACCATATTTTTCGCATTCAAATGGGTCTGGGGACTCGCACTAATAATTTTTCTAAACTTATCCCACTTTGACACCTCGTCCATTTTGCACCTTCTCATGAATGCAGGCAACTATAAATTTTTGGGGCTTCAAAATTCATAACTAATTGGATCAATAATGAATCTACATTTCATATGCATACTCTCAGAAATATATTGGATGAAGTCATCTTATTTAAATCCCAATTTGAATATATTTCTTGTCAACATATTTACAGGGAGCATAATTAGGTTGTCGAACAACTTTCTAAGGCAACCACAGTCCAGCCCAGGGGAATATGGCTCATAAAGGAACAACAAGGTGATGAACACTTCCAGTACTATCATCAGCCATACATAGATCGAATCGACGTGAGGGCCAACATGCCCAAATTTTTTGTAGTATCTTTTTACTTTTCCCTCATAATACATGACATAAACATCCCTGTATATAACTTTCATCTGAATAGTTACAATACACCCTGCATCGGTAATTTTGTAAGAACTATTTTTTTGATGGCTATAGCCCAACATATGGCATATGCCACACATGCATCTACAACATGTAATTTTCTTTATCTAATAGAAAATTGTGATTTTTCCCCAGGGAAAAAAATAATAAACGAAGTGTGGATTTTTTTGTTTGAACATAACAATGTAAAAGTTGAATTTAAATATTAATTTATTAGCTTGAAAAAATAATAAAAGTTCTATAATTTTATAATTATATTAAAATTTGTCAATTAAGTGATATTAATTTATAAAACAAGAGTCATGTGGTGACATGTCACTTCTTATTTGTATACATGACTCATGTGCATCTAGCTTTTAGTGTATTTAGTTATGATGTTATGTTTGAAGGAGAAAATGAACTTATAGCTCTAATTCATATATACAAGGAATGTTTAGACCTAAGTAATTGCTAAAAAAAAAAAAATTGAAAGTAAAACCAAATTATTCCAGTTTAGCTTCTAATCTCAAAGTATTGAATCTTAGTTTCTAAATGTACTTTTATTAATTGTTGTTAATTGAATAAAAACATGGTGTTTTGATAATGTCATTTTTTATGAGCTCATTTTATTGTTATTGGTTTATATTTAGATGAAATGAGAACACATTTTTAAGAAACAACTACTTCTAACTATCTTTTTGCAAAATGACATTTGTGTTGTTGTGTTTTTTGGTTTAATTGCATACTGCTATTTACAATTATTAGTCTGACATTTGAAATTTAATAATTTGCTAAAATAAATAATTAAACAACTACAACAGTTTGACATTTGCTTCAATTTTCATAATATCAACAAACATGGATAGACAATAGAAAATGATATTTCCTAGTTATTAGTTTCTAGAAGTTTTGTTGTCTATGTCATAGTCTCACGAAACGTTCTACTATGAGTTGCATTGTAAAAGAAATTTACATATGTTGTAAGATTTGGAATAGCAAAACAAAGAGGTGATTGATTCCAACGACATGGATTGTAGAGATAAGACTAGAGAATTCCTAGTAAGGATGATACAGTTTATTGCACAAAGAAGTAGCTTGAACTTGACGATAGGCATTAAAGGCTTAGTGCTCCATGAAATAAAGTACATGGTTTGTGAAATTAAATGGCCTTAAGAAAATATTCATGTCAATGCTTGTCTAAAATAACACAAGTGGAGAAAGGTAACATAATTATTGATTGATTACAAGACCAAGGATGGAGTTGTAAGGGAGGGACATGAAACTTGTTTTGAAAGAAAAACAAGCATTTGGAAGAGACAAAGTTGATACAGGGCGAGGTTTAGTTTTACTACAAACAAGAAACAAAAATATTGTATGATTACAATTTTCAATTAATGGGTTATGTTGCGTTGTCATTGTGATAAATATGGATAACTAACAAGTGGAATGTGTGTTGATTTGAATATATCTGCAATGCAACTGTGAACCTATGTTTTCCTAATTTGTATATTGATTATAATTATGATTATCAATGTTCACATGTGTCCTATGATTTCATGAAAAAATAAATAAGTTAGTATAGTAAACAATAGTAATTGCAGAGTGTTTGAAGTTCAGATTGAGGAAGAATCCCATAATAGTTTATTGTAAATGCTTAATGATATCATAAGAAAACTTAATAAATGAAGTTTAGAACCTTGATGACCTATTCAAATTTCAAAATAATTTCATTTAAAACAATTGGGTTATGAGATTCTTTGTATTAATATATAAATCTATATTACAGATTCTTTGTTTGAGAGAGACACTCAATGTGTACATTAAGATATATGTTTACAAAACAATGTTGCGAAAGATCAAACGAATGTACTTGAGCCGATTATGCCTTGATATAGTGCTTTTACAGGCTTTAGCCTTTATTGTCAAGGAGCCTCCATCCCACCACATGGAACTGGGCAATGAAGATCACAAGTCCTTGCGAATAACCAAATGCCTCAGTAACTCATGAGCAGTGTGGAGGAGCTACTAAAAGGGTTTCTGAGCATTCTAGAATAGTTGGTGTGTGGCAGGTGAGATGGAAGCCCAATGTAAGGTGGCTCCAAGCTTCTATCACATAAGAACTACATAAGTGTCTATGCCACCATGTGAGGAATTTGTTACCCGAAAGCGAATAAGTGTTATTGGATAGTAATCCTTCAATCTAGCTATCACCGAAGCTCAAAAGGAGTAACACCATGGAACGTATTAGTATGGCTTCGATAGAATGACGAGGTGCTTATTTAGATATATCAACAAAATGAATTCTTAGGAGAAACCACGAATCAAGAGAATTAGCTGGAGGTAGTTCATGTGGGAGCAGGCCTCGTCTTTGAGGAGAGTGCAAAAATGTCGACTAAAGACCATGTGTGGTTTAGAGCCAAAGGGCCATGGAACAATCATTCTTGAAAAATAAGAAATGATGTTTAGTGCATGGAAAAGGGAAAAAAGGTTGAATTTACAGAAAGAATTGGACAAGGCTTATCCTGTTGTAGTTAAGACTATGGGCATGAAAACTTGTGATTGTTCATGCATGTTTCTCCAATTGTATGATTGCAAATCGCACATGGAATATCTACACAGTTCAAGCAACGAAGTGGGAAAATAAGAGTTGGGAAGATGAAGAGATAATTACATAACAACATAAGAAAATTAATGCCAAAATACATTTAGTTCAAGGTTGGATGGTCGAGCCTTATTCCTTTGTAGTTACTTTGAGTTACCAGTCATGTGGTCGAGAGGTCTAGTTGTCAGGAGGTTACCTTTTTTTTCATAATATTTTTGGATTCGATATTCGACTAAGTATTGGATTTATTGCACAGTTGGGAGGTCAGACAGGTAGGAGGTCAGAAAACCAACTATTTTTTTGTTTTATGACACTTATTATATCACGAGCTTTACTATACCATCCTCTATCAGTTTCATTAGGTCGAGTAGTTTAGCAGTCAAGAAATGCTATGGTCGGAAAGTTAGGTAGCTTGATAGTCATCTAGTGTGGAGGTTTGGAGGGTGGGTAGTTTGATAATCAAGCAATACTGAGGGCGATAGTTTGGGAAATTATTTATAAAAATCTTAGTCAATCAGGGTTTGTTATCGGGAAAACTAGTGTCCATTTAGAGCTGCTAGTCCCACTAAGATGGGTATCTATCTTAAAAACAAAAAAACTAAAGTTACTTGTTTTTTCCTTTATGAGAGATAGATGAGAGAGAAGTAGAGAGTACCAACCTCAGTCTTTTGCTTGGATTCTTGCTTGTTTCCTCCCTCCTTTGACAAAGCTTCGCCACTCCTTCCTTACTTGTCTCGCTTCAAAGAACACCTATAGAGTCAAAGCAGGATAATACCATCAAAGCATAGAGATTTATAACCATAAAAAATATAGGATCAGATATATAATAACCATACAAATGCATATATCAATACAAGATTCAGAGATATACAAGAATATGGAGGAAAACTCAAATTGCTTTATTGATAGAAGTAGTAGAAGAGCGGATTACAACCCATTCGTCTTACCCAATGCCATCCTCCCACCATGAAAGCCCTCTTCACCTCATGAAAAGCTAGATCACCCAACACTATGATGTTCCACAGAGAAACCAATAGCACTTCCTTACAAGATACAAAATTCCAGCCTTTGGATCTCTAGAACGAGGGATCCATGTATAGATATTTGAAGGTCAGTGAGTCAGCTTCTGGGATTTTGATTAGTGTCATTTCTCTGATAGTTCTTGGTTCCACTTGGAGATTTCATGATCTCTTACTCATCCATGGGTAAATTCAGAGAGGCAAGTGTCAAATGGGCAGTTTCTAGAAGATTCTCTGGGTTTCCACCTAGCCAACTGCCTCTGCCATTTGTATGCTCTTTCTCATCGCACCCTATAGAAGGAATTTTCAGTATGCATCGCACTTTCTACATGTAGTAGGTGAGATGCATTGCACCCTTAGCACTAAGCAGTATACATGGTCCAGTTTTGACTAGTTCTGAGTAGTTTTTCAGGGAGAACTTCTGGGAGATGATGTAATCAGCTAACCTTGTTCCTTTAGGGTATGAAACAACACTTTTAGGGGTTTATAATCCCTTGGTTTATGGATGTATGAGATTGGGGTTGCAGTGCCCAAATATGTCTATAACAGGGTTCTAAGTCGGTTGGTCGAAAGCTCGGTGATTTGATAGGTCGATGGTATCATTAGGTCGATAGTTTCACAATCGAGCATTTCTCAAGTCAAGAAGTAGGGTAGTTTGAGAATCAACAATGTTAAAGTTGGATGTTTGACTCATTATTTATAAAAAAAATCATAGTCACTCTGTGTTGGTAGTTAGGTGGTTGGAAGTTTGTAGTCAATAGGTAATCTTTATTTTCTACAAATGTTTCTGGATAAGACTTACGACTTAATTTAATAGAAAATATGTTTAAGGCTTTTGTTTTATGCATTTTTTGATGAACTAAAAAAAACTGAAAAACAAACAAATAAATGACACTTGAATTTCAGTAACTAGCTCTCAAAGTACGAAAAGCATAAGATTATTGCTAGGATTGTCACAATTTTTTTTTTTTTAGTCAAATTTACAGTTGGAAGGTGAGACAGGCAGACATTTTTTATTCTATTTTATGGTTCATTTATTTTATGGTTACCATAGTTGAGTGAAATCATCTGGTCAGGTATTTTCTTAGTTCGAAAATGTGAAGGTCAATAGGTCAACCTAATTCTTTATTAAAAAATTCACGACTAGTTTCAATTCCTAGTCGTGTGGCCAAGAGCTTGTATTTTTTTTACAATTTTTTTCTGCAACCCACATTCTACTTAAGTGTTCAAGAAAAAAAACTATTATTTAAGGCTTTTGTTTTTATTGATTTTATGACACACAAAGGGAAAAAAAAAACTTGTTGTAAACATGAGAACAAGAATGCAAATTATCTGCTGAACATTTAGATTATAAGTTTCATGCCAAATAATTGCGGAACAAAAAAAATAGAAGATTATATTTTCCTCTTTCCAAAAGGTTGTGGAAAGAGTTTAATGTGTGTATAGTGGCAATTATTTTCTTGACTCTCAGTTCTATTATTGATATCATATTCTATATGCTATATGATACCACAAAGTTTTCCCATAATTTTCATAACTGATTCTCAAAGCGTATATTCCCTGTCTATTTGTGACATTTATATGTAGTAATAAATTTTTATCTATTTATAATTGTATTCAAAGAAAAACACTTGAGACAATTGAACACAAGAACATAGTGTAGCAAGGAAACACAAATGTTGAATCTATTTTAGATTTCTATCGTGCAGAAACATATTGCAATTCTTATATGACAAAAATGGATCACTCCATTACAACTTCATTTAAACAAATTGGGAAAAAAATTGTATGTCTTGTCGAGACAACAAAATTAAAGCTATTTGTATCCTTGGAAACAAATTTTTAAGTATACAAAATAATTTAAGTGGATAAGAAATGAACAATGTTTTGTGTTTGTCTTTGTATTGAACTGTTAGAAGAACAAATTTTAGGAACACTGATTGAGCTGGAGAAATAACATATGTTCTGAAAATACCTACTTTGTCAAAACAACAATTTGATAGCCCTAAGTTCTCTAGTTGCAGTTGTATTTAGTGCTAAATAATTGACACACATGAATATAAGAACATTTTAATTGAAAGAGAAGTTTTTGAGAAAATGTGAAAGTATTTGGCCAATTCTAAAAATACCACCAAGCTACAAAAATACATGGATAATATGGATGTTGAGGAGATCCATCTTAGAATATTAGTGGAATCTAAACTTAGTTGTAGAGCTCCTTCCCCTATGTAGAAGATGTACTTACTAGAGAAGTACGTCATGTTCTAGAGGAAGGCTCTCATGACCTATACGCCATATGAAATCACCCCCCCCAAGTACATTCATGGAGGTTTATTATGCATGCAGGAGAGAAGTTAAAACTTTGAATAAATGATACAATGCATCGTCTCAACCACATAAATATCAACAATAGATCACATAAAGTAGTCAACTAACTAATCTCATTATGAAGGAAAGTGACCCAACTAACAGTTGTCACGTAAAGAAAGTATGACATAGTTACCACTTGTCACACAACTAATTGAGTCAACATTTGCCCAATTTTTTTATATTTTGATGAATTCATTATAATGTAGGTTTTAACCCTGTACAGAAATTACCTGCATACGAATTCTAAATCACAGGAAAAATAAAAATGTGAGAGAATAACACATAAAACACGTATACACAGAGATTTCCCACTGGATCCCAAAACCGGGACTACCAGCTTGATTTTCATTATTGTTCCTTTCAATGTTACAATACATATTTATAAATGCTGAAGCATCCAATACCATGGACCAAAAAACCATCGCGTCCAAAAAAACAGGTGCGAAAATCATGCACAAAACCATAGGTGGATCCGCTGCTCAAATCCCCTGTTAACTATGTGGAAAGAATATAACACAACCCAACAATCTCCCACTTGTTGTTTTCTTTCCACAGGGGCCACAGGAGTGCTTAGTCATTTTTCCAGCCCTGAAACACCCATTGTTTCTCTACACCAAGAGAACTTCTCAGAGCTCACAGATTTTGTC
>APFE030062216.1:88159-99467 GCA_000404065.3 Pinus taeda | reverse complement strand
GGTCTGTACAAGGTGTTGCAAAAGATTGGTACTATGGCATACAAATTGGAGCTTCCTGCAGCTTCTCGAGTGCACCTAATTTTCCATGTTTCATGTTTAAAGAAGGTTATAGCTGACAAGCTCCCAATTCAGACAATATTGCCAGAACTTGATGAGGAAGGAAAAATTATATTGGAAACGGAAGCAGTCATAGAAACAAGAACTCGACAACTATGAAATCTATCCATTTCCGAGTATCTCATCAAGTGGAAGAACTTACCTGCTGAATATTCCACATGGGAGGGTGAGACTTTTATAGAGAAGCATCCAGAACTACTCAAGAATTGAGGACAACACTTTTTTGAAGGAGAGGGGCATGTTAGGTCCCTATAATACTAGTGATGCACCCACTAATATTATAGTTGTACCCTTATTAATATTGTTGTGCCCCTATTGTCCCCATATTGTTATTACTGTGCCCCATAGAATCCCTCTATTATTATTTTCGTGACTTTATATTATTATTGTTAGGTCAGCTTGGTTATATTGTGACCCCTTAGACTCCTATATATAGAAAGGAGGTTTTGTCATTTGAATCATCCAAGAATTGTTCATTTATGTAATGTAAAGGAGGTTTCCCCCTCGAAGAGGCTGAATTATAAGGCGTTGATCTATCTTTTCTATCTTTTGTGAGCTAGTTTCATAAGATGGTTCTGCTTGGAGCCAAAAGAGGAAGACTTAGGTGAACTCTTTCCATGTCTATTATAGTTTTCTACAATAAAAAGAATCGCTATCTTGTTCTTGAGATCGACTTTGTTTATGCATCAGATGTTATTATTATGGTTCATGTATGAATGACTATTTTGATGTATAACTAACCATTTACTTATATGATATAAAGTCGATTTCATTAAACTGCTTTACCTATATGTTGTTCCATGTATTCGAATTGGTTGATTTGCAGATTCGAAGATCATCAGGAGTTGCAGAGGGTTTGAACCCTAGCTATAACTACCCAAACGAAGGACATCCGGGTATGTTCATCCTCGCATAGTTTGTTTATTTAAGCATGTTGCCTGAATTGTATGCGTGTTTCTTGTTGTAGATTACTCTTGCTCTGTTGGGGTTCTGACCCAAAGCTCTAGGGGACTTATTCCTGTAAACGAATTGGAAACCATACTAGGGATAAAAATATTGTTATTCCTAGTTTGAGTTGTTCAGTGCCAATCAGGGCTCAGTTCTTGGTTTGCGTGTTGTGTCAGTATTGCCTGCTCCTGTAGGAACTCAAACCTCAAGTCAAATATCTTTGATCAAGCATTGCTTTTTATTTTTCTTGTAAAACTTAATATACACACCTTTGTCTGTTTACAGAAGCATACACACGCTTGTTTCTGTGAACTAAAACCATGTATGTGCGAGTTTCTTTTGTTAGAAGCGCATGTACATGCACCTGTGTAGGAACACAGTCGCGCATACCATTTTTTACATGATTTTTTCAAATATTTCTGCTCATAAAGATTTTTTTCTTGGTATATTTGGTTTCTAAGTGGTCTGTTTCTGTCTTTTGAAGTTATTTATTCAGTGAGCTTACTATTTCTAATTCTCTCCTGCTTTGAAAAGTTTTGGGCCTAGGTTTTCTTTTGAGTGAGTTTTATGGTTTGTGTTTGAACACGCAAGGCTTCTTATCAAGGTTTTTGATTGTTTTGGTCTTCCGGAATAGAAGATTGTTTTCAATCTTTGTGTCAAACTTGATTATTGGTCTACTCACTTTGCTTTCTGTCATTTTGTGGCCTTGCACCTTTTCTTGCTTTTTGAAAGTGTCTTTTTGATGAATTTGAAAGTGTGTCTTTCCTGACTTCTTGGTCAGTTTCTCGAAGCTCTTTTGCTACTTTTGGATCATTTAGTGAAGGTTGAAACCCCTTTTTTGTTCAAGTTTTCATTCGTTTTGAATTGGTAACTTACAAAGTTTCCTTGTGCTTTGCTTTCGGTCTTTGAGTCTTTAGTGGGATTTTGAGTGCTTTTGAAAAGTTGTTTTCATTATTCCTTGAAAAAGAAAAGTTCTTAAAAAACATCGTTTTTGCTTTCTTTTGCCAAGTTTGTTTTTGGTTTCTTTTGGTTTTTTAGAGTGATTTGTGATATTTTTGATTATTTCTTCTTGTTTGAAAAATATTTTGTATTCAAAATTCAAATTCCTATCAAACACTTAAGTTGGATTATAAAAAATTGCTTTCATTTCTTTTTAGAGTAATATAGGATTTTGCATTATCATGTACACCTTGCATTAGGATAGTTTTGCATCAATAAAGCATCAATAGTGTTTTTAGTTTTTGTGAGTGTGAACTCTGCTATAAGAAAAAAAAAAGGCAAAAAAAAATTGTTGCTCTATAGAAGTTTCTTAGAACCCAAGTAGAAGTTGTTTTTCATCGAAGAACAAACAAGTGCATTTCATATAAGTTAGTTTTTCATTAATTTATTTTGCATCATACAAACACCATCAGTTTCATTTCCATATTGTCCCTTTGACTTAAAAGAACAACCACTTAATAAAATAAAGTAGAACTTTTTGTATTGTCATCAAAATACACCAACAAGTTTTAGGTTTATTTAGGGCCTTGGATTAGGTGAGAGGAGAGTAAAATCTCCAATGCCACTCTAAATTGTAAAACATAGAAATCTGATTAAAGAGTGAAATCCAATAGCATTAGGGAGACCAGGAAAGCTCCGTGACTGGGAGTTAAGCACGAGGGTTTATGAAGATAATGATGAGAGATACCTCCTCTCTTACTTGTTGGATCTTACCTCATGACTGTTCTTCCGGACTTCTGATACGAGTTGGTATCTTTAGTTTCCTATCCTAGGGATCTACACAGGTGGCTGCAGAGGGGAATCCCATGGTACTTGAGGTTGATGTTGCATCACGTTCAACAATACTTTTGGAGGGCACCCTTGCGAAGCGTGGGGGCTTGCACCGGAAAATATTGTTGTTTGGAGGTCAGCATAACTACCTCTGATACCTTTGCTAGTAGACCTGGGGCATAATTACCCCATTCTATTTTCAGAAGGCTCTTATTATTCAATTTCTTGTATTTTGGTGTCCAGCCCTAATCACCCGGAGTGGAAATACTTGGAATTTGTTTGATTTTTGATTTTTTTAGGGACAATTTTAGTGTGTGTTCTGTGCTCCTAGTCAGCCTAGCTTTCAATTTTCTTGAGTCTTTAAGTAGATATTATAAAAATTGTTCAAAGTGGCTGACCAACCACCTAGACAGCCTCGTAGACTTCAGGGGCTTTCACCTGCAAGTCTAGAGCCTACTCCTAGAAGGTGTAGGAGTGATTTTGACAGTAGTTTTCAACCAGTGGCAGCTGGCACATCGGAGATTGATTCTCCACTTGGGGGCATCAGTGTAGAAGATAGACCTAGTACTATCACAGAGTTAGAGAGGAACACACCAGTTCTTTCTTGAGTACTCTTCCAGTCGGAAGATAATATTCAAGTGGAAGAGCTTTTAGAGTTGGTTGCGACTCCAAATTCTCCTCTCCCTTCTGATCATCCAGACGTATCGTTATACATTGGAACTCTGACTCACATGCCTGCGAGGTTAGGTCCACACACATCTATCCCTTTGATGACCACTGCTGGAAGCATGGCATCCACCACGAGTGCTACGAGTATGCAGACTCCCATATCAGTGCAAGGGGGAGGAACTATTTTCATCCCTTCTACATCCTTATTTGGGTCTACTACTAGCACATCCTTATTTGGGTCTATTTCCATTCCATCGACGAGTGGAAGTTCTCAAACTAATGAATCCATTCTTGGTTTCTTCCCTTTTGGAATGCCCTCTCAAGGTATTCCTTCAGCTCCATTTAATGTACCATCAACCTCTTCCATGTCCATGATGATTGGATCGGCTTCTTTTAAGGGTTTCCCATTTGGAAGTGGTCATATACCACATTCCAATCTGACGGGTAGGATCTATGAATTTTCATTTTACAAGTCAAGGCAGCAATCCCTTTCAGAGTTGGATAAACCCTGTGGTTAGTGGGATAGGAGCTGGGAATTCCTTTTTCGGCCAACAAGGGAATGTTTTGTACTCCTTGGTCAATTCATTTCAAAGTTTTCCACCCTTAGCTAATGCTTGGAACCCTTACTAGGGGTTGTTAGCACCATACAATATTTCATTAGGGGGAAACTTTACCGGTTACGGAGGATTTACGGCTAGAATTGGTCAAACTCCAAGTTTTGCTGGACCACAAGGGTCACCTTTTGGTCTAGTAGGTTCTAACAGTTACTTCGGGAAAATCGGTGCCTTTCAAAACCCAGGTCATTCTTTTCAGACTTTTGGGAACCCCACCCCATCTAGGTGGAATCCCTAAGGTCCTCCACAACTTCTGTTTCTGGCCACGCTTAATCTGTCAGACTTGACTAACTTGACAAACGATCCAATTAGATACAATCTAGCTTGGCCTCTGGTCCCAACCAAACTTCCATCGGATATCCTGAAATTCGAAGGGAAGAATGGTGAAGACCTGGGCGACCATGTAACCAAATTCCATTTATGGTGCTCATCAAATTCCCTGATCGATGATTCGATCAGGTTGAGATTATTTCAGTGCACCTTAACATGAAATGCAACTAAGTGGTATATAGAGTTGCCTGAGGGCACTTTTACTTCTTTCGCCAATTTGGATAACATTTTCTTAAAAAAATTTCAATTGCCTGTCCGTTACGAAGCTGAAACTGAACTTCTGGCCAATTTTCATCAAGACACAGCTACTCACATTTCAGATCATATCCAAGAATTGAGATGGAGAAAGAGGCTCATCAAAGCTAAAATTCCACCTGAATTCTGTCTTGAATGGTTTTTAAAATCATTACAAACTGAGATCTCCAAGTATGTTTCTATGTCCGGCGTTTATTCGAAAAAGTAGGCTATCTTTCGCGCCCAGTAGTTAGAACTGATATATTCTCAGTTTGGGACTCTTCAGAAAATCTTGCTTGATGCTCGTAGATCCACGGTTGATGTAGTCGAACTAAAGCCAAGCCCTCATGCTGATGGTATAGTTGAATCGGTTTATGCCAATACAGTGAACCTCTTGAACTAATTGCAACAGTTGTCTCTACAAACTACTTCTTCCAATCAAGCTGCATCGTCCACTCCTTCATCTTCCCAACCTTCTTCCATAAATGTCATCCAAGCCTCTAACCCCAAAGGAAATAAATAATCTGATGGGAAGAAGAAGGGATGAGGAAAAAATAAGAATCAGGAAGGGAATGGTAATGCGAATAGGCCCGGAAATGGTGTCGATGAGGGTAGAAGAGAATCGAAGAAGAAGGTAAAATTTCCATGCAAGATGTGCAGTGGATATCATTTGACTCATCTCTGCTCGAAAATTCAAGATGCTCAGCGCTTTTTAGTGAAGCAAGGGTCTTCTAGCTCCCATTTTGTCTTAACTAACCCTTCCCCCAAGGGTAGCAGTTGCTTGCTGGTGCGAACTCAATCCCTGGTACCTATGCTGGGGGCAACCAAGAGGGGGATAATTCCTCAAATGTTTTCATGATGTGTTGTCATGTCAATGTGGCCCCATGGTCATGTGATTATGGTGAAGCAGAAACATCCAAAGATAAATCTATTCCCGGAACTATGGACCCACTTCATATTGAGCGACCCTCTGTCGAGTCTATACCTCAGATACTGAAAGGTTCCGCCAAGCGCACTACTATCAACCCTAATGCTAAGGCTACCTAGAACTACTCAATTGTAGAAGATCTGGCTCAGAGTCCTTGCGCTATGTCTGCTTTAGAGGTACTCCAGTCGTGTCTAGTGCAATGAAGTGCTCTTCTTTTAGCGACCGGGGTGGTAGATAAAAAAAATTGTTTAGTGCTCACTTTTGATATGCTCAATGTCAAAAAGCGACTTCCTCATCATATGGATTTTCAAATAAAGTCTACTTATCGGAAAACTAATATTTTTGAACAGTTATAGATGAGGGAGCTTCCACATGCATAATGTCTATGTCATGTTGGAAGGCCATTGGATCGCCTTTGGTTGTTCCTTCACCCACTCTCTTGACAACTTTTGACAAACATTCTCATAGGCCACACGGGATTATCCCAGCTTTTCCTATATGTGTTGGAGGAAAGGTCGTTAATATCGAAGTAGAAATCATTGATGCCAATGTGGATTACAATCTCCTTTTAGGGAAGAATTAGATTTATGAAGTGGAGGCCATAGTGTCATCTTTATTCCGCATCCTCTATTTCCCTCATGAGGGGAGAATTGTTAAAGTTGATAAATTGGATTATTCTCCAGGTGATCCTCGTGCAACTTCAGATTCTAAGGTTCCATTGGTTGATAACCCCCGCCAACCTATCTAGAATTTAGGAGTTGGGATGTACTCTTCATTGATGGGTATATTTGATCTTCCCACTCCTATAGCTATAATCAATTCCATTTCATCCTCCAAGGAGTATTCACAGGAAGAGTTCTTTTGAACTCATTATTTTTCACACCCTTGGACCTTACCTTCGCCTACAACCCATTAGATGAGGTGTAGGTCGGTGGAATGGAATTCCCTATGTTTGCAACAAATCTTAGATACCAATCTATCGTTAACTCTGTAGATGACCATCCTACTCCTTTTTTAGAGGAGGAGTTAGATGGTGATGTGGCTCCAGCTTGAACCCGTGACTCTACTTTTGCTACGGATTTCTTAGATACGGTTTTACCATCCGAGGAAGCAATATTAGAAGCAATGATGGGTGTAGATCGACCATGGGGAGATTTACATCATCATTCATATTTTCTTCCCCCATTGCATGAAGTTGAATCCAGGTTCTCCAATCTGCTTACTAGCACTGTTTGTATGCTTTCAAACCCTGTGGCCCCAACACACATATGTGCTGAAGGTAATATGTCGGTCATTTCAAAAACTGTACCAATAAACATCTCTAGGAACCCTACTGTGATAGAAAATGTCTTAATCGGAGCCAAGTGTTCCCTTGAAGAGGTTTAGATTTACACTGACCTCTTTAAAGAGTTTCGGGATGTATTCACTTGGTCTTATGAAGAAATTCCTAGTATTGATCCATCCATCGTTCAACATGAGATCAAGACGTATGAAAATGCCAAACCGTTTCGTCAGAAGCTTCGGCTGGTCAATCCTAGGAATGCAGAAGCTATTAAAGTTGAATTAGAAAAGCTACTCAAGGTGGGTTTCATATACCCCGTTCCTCTCATGGAATGGGTTTCTAATCCAGTCCCAGTTGATAAAAAACAAGGAACGATCTGAGTGTGCATTGACTTTAGGGATTTGAACAAAGCTTGTCTGAAAGACAATTACCCCACACTATTTATTGATCAGATAGTTGATGAATGTGAGGGTAATGAGATTTTCTCATTCATGGACAGATTCTCTGGTTATAATCAAATATCTATTCATCTAGAAGACCAGCATAAGACAACTTTCATTTGTCCCTGGGGTAACTTTGCATAAAAAAAAAATGTCTTTTGGTCTTAAAAATGTTGGAGCTACGTTTCAGCGAGCCATGTCATACATTTTCCATGACATCAAGCATGTCATCAAGGCATACTTGGATGATTTAGCTACTCATTCTTGAAAGAGAATCGATCATCCTAGTCACCTTCAGTTGGTTTTTGAGAGATGTCGATTTTACAAGATCTGGTTGAATCCAAAAAAGTTCATTTTCACGGTTACATCTGGTTGGTTGTTAGGGTTCATTGTATCAACTGAAGGGATTTGAGTTGATCCCTTCAAGTTTGAGGAAATAATTCAGTTGCCTCCCCCGTCTTCTATCCAACAAATTCAAAGTCTCCAAGGAAAGGAAAATTTCTTGAGATGGTTTATAGCAAACTATGCTAAGACAACTAAAGGATTTATGTGTTTGTTGAAGAAAGGAGTTGCATTTTTATGGGACGAATTTGTGCAACGATCTTTTGATGCCTTGAAGCAGGCGTTAATCTCTACCCTACTTTTGAGTCCACCGGATTATGGTAGAGATTTCCTTTTATATCTTGGAGCCGCAGAATCAACCATAGGTATGGTTCTGGTTCAGGAAGATGATGCTCTCATGGAGCATGTGATTTACTATTTGAGTCAAGGCTTGGTAGGCCCTGAACTACGCTATTCTCCAGTTGAGCAATTGGCCTTGGAAGCTGTCCATGCTATCTAGTGGCTCATTCTGCTATGCAAAACATTAGTCTTAGTAGCAATCAATCCTTTCCAATTTGGCCTCAGTAGGCGAGTGATTGGGGGAAAATAAAATTGATGGATTGCTATTTTACAAGAATTTGATCTCGAGTTCTTGTCATCCAAGTCTAAGAAGTCATTGGTTTTTGCAAAATTAATTTCCGAGCTGCCTTGTGAAGAAGATACCATTTATGAGGAAAGTTTCCCAGATGAACATTTATTCCTCATCTCTTCGCAAGATCCTTGGTATGGAGATATCATCATCTATCTCCAGACTTTGAAGTTCCCCCCTGCTTCTTCTAAGGATGAACGTCGAAAATTATGTCACCTGGCTAAGAACTATGTCATCATTGGTGATACATTATATCGCTAAGGGGTTGATTCAATCCTTAGGCATTGTTTAACTTTAGAGGAAGTAGAGTCTGTGCTCAATGATTGCCACAGTGGAGCTGGTGGTGGTCATCTTTCAGAGCTTGCTACAGCCCAAAAAATCTTGCATGCCAGCTACTTTTGGCCTTCGATTTTGAAAGATTGTATTGAAGCGGTAAAACGTTGCCACCATTTTCAAGTCTATAATTAGAAGATACGTGTGCATCCAGCTCCTCTTTTTCCTGTTGTCACTGTTGATCCTTTTACAAAGTGGGGCATTGACTTTACTACTTGTAATTCGCCTTCAGTAGTGAATCAAAAGTACATTATAGTGGTCATAGACTACTTTATGAAGTGGGCTGAGGCCATGCCTACTTATAAAAATGATAGTGAGACAACAACATTGTTCCTCTTCAATCAGATTATTTCACGTTTCGGTATCCCGAGAGAGATTGTCACTGATCATGGTAGTCATTTCCAGAACCAATTGATGACCAAATTGGCTCTTAAATTGGGCTTTCAAAAGGAGTATTAGTTTTCGTATTATCCTCAGGCTAATATGAAAGTTGAAGTCATGAATAGTCCCTCAAGACAATCTTGCAAAGGACAATCAACAAAAATCGCTCCAATTGGCATATCATGTTGTACCTAGCTCTCTCGGCATACTGAACCTCGGTAAAGACTGCCACCAGTTTTACACCTTTTCAGTTAGTTTACGGGCTTGAATCTATTTTTCCTATTGAATGCGAAATTCCATCTCTTAAGCTAGCTGTTGAGCTCCTTCCAGAGACCTTTAGCCTCGAAGAGCGCCTTGTTCATTTGGAACATCTCGATGAGTAGCGTTGAGATGTCGCCATAATAAACGAGGTCCATAAGAAAAGGGTTAAAACTTAGTACAATAAAACTATTAGTCCTCGAGACTTTTCTGAAGGTGACAAGATAAAGACGCCTTGGGGACAGGAAAATTCAAGTCTATGTGGTATGGTCCCTTTATAGTGAAATGAGTGTTTATTCAATTTAGTGTCCTAAATTTCTACATAAATAATCAATCCGAGTGTCGTAAACTAATGAAGTGTAGTGCACTATATGTGCTAGATAACCCTTCCTTACCTCACTATTTTCAAGATTGTTTTTGTTTTGGGGTTTTGTCCTTTTGATTCCTAAAGTTCTACAATGTAATTTGAATCTTATTCTACTGCTGCTAAGAACCTAAAAAAATGAAGTGAGAGTTTAAAAGTGCTTTTTAGGCCAAATTTGGAAGTGAGGTTTTCAAAACAAGAAAGTGAAAAACAGAGCTTCTCTTCTTGCTATTGTAACGGTTCCCAAATCATGAGCTGAAAGGACTCTTAAAACTGTTGTCTACTTAATTACAAAATCAAAACTTAAATGAGAAAATGGAATTGCAGCTATCTATTAAAATGAAATACTGGAAACAAAACTACTTCTGCTATTTAGTCTACTTGCAAAATTAAAGCTTAAAGAACTGCTGCAATTAAACTAAAGGAAAGAAACAAAAATGAAACTACAACTATTCTATTTGTAAAGAAAAACTAAATGAAGTATTGTTATCACTCTACTATATAATTTAGGGAGAATTAACTTCTTATGATAGCAACATTTGAGAGATTTCATTCTTCATCATTCTAAAAGAAGTAAACATGAGAATGCAAGTAAAAACTCAGTCATAAAATAAACATTTCACCACTTAGTCTTAGGTTCAACCATCGATGAAGGGCTTTTGGAAATATCCATTTAAATCATGAGTTACTAAATTGACAAGAAAATGGCATTGTGCAATATCCCTAACCTGGAATATTCCTCAAACCCTAGCAAAAACTCCAACCAAATATGTGCAAATGATATAATAACCCAGAAGTGATAAAATAACAGTGGAACAACATATAATAATGTAAATCAGAAATATAAGCAGATACACAAGAAATGCAGTGAGAAATGCTAAGCCATTTTATTATACTTAGCAATAAATGAGTACAAGAGGTGATTAGACAGATGGCACCTCGACTTGCACAAGGCAAGTGAAGAAATACTCCCAGAATGACAAGAATGGCCTCTCTGCGTGGATGTTGTTGCTGCTAGAAAACAAATGATGATTTGGGGCTACTCCCCTCCTCAGAAAAAGCTAAAACTCTAGATTCAGGCTCTACTCAAGAAACCCAAAAAAACCTAGAAAGATTTCCTGGAATGGCCTCACACTGATCTGCGTCCCAATTGTTGGAAAACTGTCGTGCTATTGCTACTACTAGAAATCGAATGAGGATTTGGGGATTCTCACCAACTCAGAAAAGGCTGAAACTCTGGAATCAAACTCTAGTCAAGAAACCCAGAAAAACCTGGAAAGATTTTCTGAAATGGCTGACCCCCGAAAATCACCCCCTTGGGGTTCTGCGCAGTTCCTCAAAGACACTAATGAAACTACTTCTGAAATGCTGATGAAACTGCTGTTGAAATGTTGATGAAACTACTACTGGAATGCCAATGTAAATACCTTTCCCGAGCAGGCACTCGAAGTCCCCCGGGGATAAGGGTGAGATCTCCGAATGGAGACACTCAATGCACTAAACAGTGCTACAGACTAGCTAAATAGCCAACGTGCTCTAAGTCGAAATGACTATCACAAATGCTCATAACCCAAATGATCCCAAATGAGGGTGTTCCTCTCTATTTTATAGCCTCTACCTCTCACAATCCCTAGGCTCACTTTCTCCTGCGTGATCCCCTTCTTGCCATG